>JADBJO010007021.1:67500-112500 GCA_016801955.1 Conus betulinus
CTGATTACACTCAGGCCATTCCTCTGATTCACACTTCTGTCTTTCAAGATGAGGATGTTCCATGGTGTATACCACGTCATGTTTACATATGTGCTCAACGAGAGTTGGGATTTACATGCCAATCAACACACACATACACAACAAGAGACTCTGTTCAAACCTAGTTTAGGGATGTTCCACCATATTATGTGGTTGCAGAGTTTCAAGAAGAGATCATTATTTTTCATTGCATCTAAAATTCTGCAGAACATAGGTCCAGTTCTATGGTGTTTTGAGTATGTGGGAAATAAAACCCCTTTATTCTTGTGAATTTTGTTTGAAAAAGTTTCAACAATCACCCTGATATGGCTCTTTGTGTTCTGCTGGGCTATGAACAACTGAAGTGACTTAATCTGTGTGTGTGTGTGTGTGTGTGTGTGTGTGTGTGTGTGTGTGGGGGGGGGGGGGGGGGCTGTCTTCTGTTTGAGCTATGTATGCCTGATCTGTGTTCATTTTTATCATACACAATTCATTTAGCTGGGCAGTGTAACCAGTAAATACACTGACATATTTTTCAGAGTTCTCTTCTTTGTTACTCTTTTTTATTTTGATGGTACCATATCACACCAGCTCTCAAGGACTCAGTAAAGCAGTCAGAAAATTGGAGCCAGCTTAAACTGAACAACACACAGTGCACCACTATGAGGAACACACACAAAATATAGCCGATGGTTTTATCAACACACTCCATTACGGAGTAACGTTGTGCACACTGACCTAATTTCACAATACAGTAAAGTTTATGTTACTCAACATACCTGTAAAATATCCCTAAGATAGTTCATGGCTTTATGGATGCAGTACACTACAGAACACATCATAATGATGTACACACTCATGTACCTTTATCAGTACAATAAAGAGTACACTACACAGTGTACCAGTAAAATGTGCATGAGACAGCACAAGGTCTTAAGAATACAGTGACATTACAGAACACATCGCAATGATGTACACACTGATGTGAGCCATTCATTTGTCAATAGAGTGAACGCAAAACACACGCTGACAGCAGCAGTAATGTTACACAGAACACATCCCAATGATGTCCACACTGATGTGGGTCATTCATTTGTCAATAGAGTGAATGCAGAACACACTGACAGCAATAATGTACAACTGACATGAGTTACGGTTTGTATGAATCCAATGAACACAGAACACACTGATCATGATGGTGTACACACTGACATGATTATCAATACAATAAACACAGAACATACTGATCATGATGATGTACACACTGACATGAGTTATCAATACAATAAACACAGCACACACTGGTCATGATGGTGTACACACTGACATGGGTCATGGTCTGATAGTCCAGCTCACTGTCCACACTCAGCATGTAGACATCTGAAATGGGCACCATGGCTGTCCGTGCTGTCTTGTACTTCATGTCCAGCGCCCCCTGCAGCATAAACATTCAACCATTAGAAATGGGCCCCATGGCTGTACTATATGTACAGTGCCCCTTCAACATAAACATTCAACCATTTGAAATGGGCACTATGGCTGTACTATATGTCCAGTGCCCCTTCAACATAAACATTCAACCATCAGAAATGGGCACTATAGCTATACTATATGTCAGGTGCCCCCTACAACATAAATATTCAACCATCAGAAATGGGCACTATAGCTGTACTATATGTCAGGTGCCCCCTACAACATAAACATTCAACCATCAGAAATGGGCACTATAGCTGTACTATACGTCGTCAGGTGCCCCCTATAACATAAACATTAAACCATCAGAAATGGGCACCATAACTGTACTATATGTCCAGTGCCCCTTCAACATCAACATGTAACCATCAGAAATGGGCACTATGGCTGTACCATATGTCCAGTGCCCCTTCAACATAAACATTCAACCATCAGAAATGGGCATAGTTCAGTGCCCCTTCAACATCAACATGTAACCATCAGAAATGGGCACTATGGCTGTACCATATGTCCAGTGCCCCTTCAACATATAAACATTCAACCATCAGAAATGGGCACTATGGCTGTACCATATGTCCAGTGCCCCCTGCAACATAAACTTATAGCCATCATCAAATGGGCTCTGTGGCTGTAACATAAACATGTGGCTATCAGAAATGGGCACTATGGCTGTACTATAAGTCCAGTGCCCCTGCAACATAAACATTCAACCATCAGAAACGCATACCACAGCTGTGCTTCATAGTGACTGTCCCTTGCAACATTAGTATGCAGGCATCTGAAACTGCCACTCTGCTGTACTGTTTCTAGTGCCCCCTGTAATATGAATATGTGTATATGCGTAGTTCACAAAGAAGCACCAAGCTGCACACAATTTGTGCTCCCTCCAACATGAAGACACCACCAGAGGGCATCATGGCTGTACTTCATGGCTCATGCCCCTTGCAACATTAACAAACACATCAGAAACGGGCACAGAGTCTTACTACGTCTGTCTAAAACTTAAACATGTACATATTAAGAAAATGGGCACTGTAGCTGTATTTCCTGTTTAGTGGTCCCACAGTCATGAGCCTGTCAATGTCAGTCAAAAGGGCATAATCACTGTCCTTCATGTCTAATATGCCGACATTATGATCATGTGGTTATCACCAATGAGCACCAAGGTCACAGTGCAGCTCCTCATCATAGTCTCTGCAGCCAGGGCACAAGCAGCACAGCCGTCATTGACCTCTGTGTGTCTGTCAAGGGTCTGTGTTACATGCGTAAGTGATTAAGCATGTGAATGTATGCTTGATGCATGCGTGCATGTGTGCATGCATGTCTGTGTGTGCATGTGTGTGTGTGTGTGTGTGTGTGTGTGTGTGTGTGTGTGTGTGTGTGTGTGTGTGTGTGTGTGTGTGTGTGTGTGTGTGTGTGTGTGTGTGTGTGTGTGTGTGTGTGTGTGTGTGTGTGTGTGTGTGTGTGTGTGTGTGTGTGTGTGTGCGTGCTTCAGCGCACATGTGCATGTGAATGTACATGTGCATAGGTGCAAGCATATACGTTATCTGTGTATGTTATGTGTACATGCACGGTGCAAACAGATATGCAAGCAAAATGCATGTGTCAAAAAATCTTTTAAAACTGAAGTTAAAAAAAAAAAAGACAAAAATCAAAGAAAGCGTAACTGACCCTATTAACTCCCTCACCTTGATGATCAGCACTTCGTCCACCGTGAGATGCTCATCGTCGTTGGCCTCAGAGCCTCCCCTCGCTCCATGCCCACCGTCGCTGTCCTGCCCCGAGGGGCCGTGCAGATCCACCAACACTTTGAGCTGGGCACGCCTGTAAAACGTCCCGTGATCCTCCCCCAGAACGCAGTCCAGGATCTTGGACAGCGGCCAGGCCACCACGATCAGCAGCCATCAGGAAGTACACCAACCTGCCGCCACATGCACAACAAAGGGAGAACCTCTCGGCAACCAGTTACACAACACTATGAAGAACAGGGAAGAGAGAAAAAGAATTAAAAAGTTAACATGTACTGTGAGTCGAGAGAAGCAAGCTGAGACACATAAAAAAAAAGAGAGAAAAAAAAAAAAAAAGAAAAGAAAAAGAAGAAAGAAAAAAAAATAATAAAGAAAAAAAAATGTTTCTTCTTACATGCTGTGCCACAGAGTGAAAAGCAGAAGCCACTCCGCTTTGTCTCCTGATGTACTGTGGCCTGCCAAGGTGCTTCATCACTGCATAAGCCACAAAACGTGACCAAACAGAGCTACTCATAAATGCTGTCGCACACATTACATTCTAAGCAAAGGAAGCTAAAATGAGACAGAGCGTCTTTTAGAACTAAAATGAATCAGTGTCTTTTAGAACTAAAATGAATCAGCGTCTTTTAGAACTAAAATGAATCAGTGTCTTTTAGAACTAAAATGAAACAGTGTCTTTTAGAACTAAAATGAATCAGTGTCTTTTAGAACTAAAATGAAACAGTGTCTTTTAGAACTAAAATGAATCAGTGTCTTTTAGAACTAAAATGAAACAGTGTCCTTTAGAACCGAAATAAAACAGTGTCTTTTAGAAACTAAATTAAACAGTGTCCTTTAGAACTGAAATAAAACAGAGTGTCTTTTAGAACTAAAATGAACAGAGCGTCTTTCAGAACTAAAATTAAACAGTGTCTTTTAGAACTAAAATGAAAGAGAGCATCTTTTAGAACTGAAATGAAACAGTATCTTTTTTTAGAACTAAAATAAAACAGTGTGCCTTTAAAATCAAAAATAAAATAAAGTGTCTTTTAGAACTAAAATGACAGGCACTGTCTTTCAGAACTTAAATGAAAGACAGTGTCTTTTAGAAATAAAAAAAAAACAAAATGTCTTTTAGAACTAAAATTACATGACAGCATTTTTTAGAGCTAAACTGACACAGGGTGTCTGTTAAGAACTAAAATGACATAGAGTGTCTGTTAAGAACTAAAATGACACAGAGTGTCTGTTAAGAACTAAAATGACACAGAGAGTCTTTTAGACCTGTTTCCACTTATTTCAGAGCACTACCTCCTGTCTCTTCAGCGGTCATGATCCGCGCTATCTCTTATCCAGCTCACTCTTTCACTAACTTACACTGGCTGCTAACACTCCTAGACAGAGCTGACGTGTGGTGGGAAAGATACAGCAGATTCTGCAGGGCACCGCCTTCATCTTCACAGTCTGATCAAGGCACCCACAGCAACATGTCAGCCGTGTCAGTCATCTCTACCTCCACAGTCAGCTTACAGACCCCTCAACATCTCAAATCAAGCAGATTTTTTTTTCAACTGGATTGTCCAAAAACAGATTCGGTTTTGGCCTTGTCAAGGAGAAGTCACCAAATGCAGTGAAGTTACTCTACTTCTGTGGAGTCATGATGACACAATGGACAACTGTTGAAATAAAAATAACATGGTGAAAAAAAGGGGGGGGGGGGGGGGGTTTACTGTTTTATCTGAGTGTATGTATAAGTGATATATGTATGTATATCTGCTTTGCATATGTCTATGGCTTTGTGTCTCTTTGCATGAGTAAGTGTGCATGACTATGTGTTTGTGCAAGTATGTCTCTGTGTGTGTAGACTGTATGTGTGTGTACATGTGTGTGCATGCGCATGTAAACACAAGTGGTGGCTGAAGGGTATCAGAAACCACAGCATTAAACACCAGTGGACGTCTTTTTCTCCTAAAATTTTTCAACATGAATTTTTTCTTAACGAACTCCATCTCATACATTTTCTCATTTGCCAACATGCAATTTTTCATTTTCTTTAGTGCATCTTAATACAAACAACCACCATTGTTAAGTCAATAAAAAAGGGTAAAACATGAACTTTGTACTCAATATATTGTTAACTAGCTTTTAACTAATATTAAAACACTGTTACGACATAAAAAAGCCATGATATATTGACTGCTCCACATGAAAATGCTGAACATTCTTTGTTCTAAGCTCTCTGCATCAAAACATGATATCTCTATGATCTTAAAAAAAAATAACATTTTCCATTAGCTCAGATCTAAAACTATATAATGTCACTGCATCCATTAAATGTTAGAGAGAAATACAGGATTTTTCTTTTACCCACACATAATAACAGAAACAGCAGTGCAGCTACCAATCCTGAAACATTCTGTATCTATCCTCAATCTCTGACAACTTACGGAGACAACACAGCCCCGATGGCCAGTCCAAAGCGGGTACAGACAGCCTGTGGGACCACCCTGAAAATCAGTGAAGGTCAAGGTAATGTGGGATAACCCTGAAAATCAGTGAAGGTCAAGGTAATGTGGGACCACCCTGAAAATCAGTGAAGGTCAAGGTAATGTGGGATAACCCTGAAAATCAGTGAAGGTCAAGGTAATGTGGGACCACCCTGAAAATCAGTGAAGGTCAAGGTAATGTGGGACCACCCTGAAAATCAGTGAAGGTCAAGGTAATGTGGGATAAACCCTGAAAATCAGTGAAGGTCAAGGTAATGTGGGATAACCCTGAAAATCTGTGAAGTTCAAGGTAATGTGGGATAACCCTGAAAATCAGTGAAGTTCAAGGTTATGTGGGACCACCCTGAAAATCAGTGAAGTTCAAGATTATGCGGGGACCACCCTGAAAATCAGTGAAGGTCAAGGTTATGTGGGACCACCCTGAAAATCAATAAAGTTCAAAGTAAAAACAATGAAGTTCAAGGGTATGTGGGACGACCCTGAAAATCAGAGAAGTTCAAGGTTAAAGTCTCCTAGCTTAATGGATGCAGAAAACTATTTGAGGCTCAACAAGTGTGGGACATGGCACGATGGAAGAGACGTATCCCATCCCTCTCCTTCTGTTGCCCTTCACTCTCCCTGCACTGAATCAGGTCCTCATCTCCAACGGGGTGAAGAGAGGCTTTAAAGAACAGAAAAACCTGACACCACAGGTGAATCAAACTCAGAACCTTTAGCTCCATATTCAAACACTCTCACCATTTGACTACAGCGAAAAGCAATGCTGCTTCTACAACCGAACTGCAAATTTCAAACTGATGACAAATCATGTGCAAGAACTAGGATTCACATATGCACATTATGGCCATCCAAAAAGCACTAATCTTGAAGACAATCACTATTTTAATGTACTATAAATATAAACCATCAGTCTGCTAATTATCAAAATGAAGTTAAGATTCTCACTTCAAACCAGTGCAGTCTCTTCCAAAATGCTTTACCTCTGTTTGATCCAAATAGTTGTTGAAAAGGTTAACAATTGGGAGGGGCAGGGGAAGGTTGTTGGCAAAAGATCAGATCTTTGACCATGGAAACTGAGTTCATGAGTTCACAACTCTCATGAGGTCAGTTTTATGGCTTGAAAACCCTCACAGTCCACCCAACAGAACATGGAGGTCTGATTCAGATCAGCAATGGTTGAGGCGGAAGGATGGGGTAGGCAGTGCCTTCCATAATTGCACGCCCCTGGCACAGGGAACCTGTAACAGTCCATTGTCCCTGCTGCCATTGGGACTTGGTGTTCTCCACACGGGAAGGCCTGTGTAGTGCTTGTCTCTTGCCACAGTGTTAAGGACTACACTGTGCGGTTTAAACAATCAACTGACAGGCTTCCTTTATCAGATTCTATAGTGTCTTTCTTCAAAGTCAGGAGCCCTTTCTAAGCATCCAACACACTCGCATACACACCCACACATGCATGCATGCATGCTCGCACGCGCACACATACACACACACGCACACACACACACACACACACACACACACACACACACACACACACACACACACACACTACTGCTGCTTGTTAAATATACCTTAATAAGCACATTAACTTTTCAGTTACACACAGCAAGCACGCATGCACTCATGCACACATGCACACATGCATGCAAACACGCATGCACACACACGCACATGCACACACACACACACACACACACACACACACACACACACACACCACACGCACGCACGCACACACACACATACACACTTACTTAAAATCATATGAAAGCTTCATTCTATTTAAAAACCTCAAGAAATTTTAAATGGAATATACAATATGACCACCCACTCTTGCCCCACACCAACAGATTGGCTCAACCTCTAAATGCACCAAGGTTTGTATTTGAGGTATGGAGTCATCCATGAAAGCCCCATAAATTTCATTTGGTGTGAAACTCCTCAAGTTTCACTAAGCATATATGATATCACCTACACACAACCACTACCCAAAAATAAGAAGGGTGGGGGAACAGGGTTATCATCCCATCCTCCATCCCCTGAAAATTTTATCTGGGGTATGAAAAACACAAAAAAAAATGTACTTGGGTGTAGGAAATCCCGAGAAAGTTTACTCAAAGGATGAACCCCCTCCTCCTACCCAAACAAATTACTTTGAATCTCCAATTTTACTCAGGGCTTTAAACAAATGTTTTTCAGGGATATCAATCCGACCACTATCCCACCCATCCACATACACCTAAGTAATAAAAACCTCCACAGAATTTTATTTGGGAACATAAAAAAAAAAAAAAAAAAAACGTAAGAGTTTATGAAAACCTTTCATCTGACAAAAAAAAAACCTCACAGAGCAAAAAAAAAAAAAAGACATATGAATCTACAATAACATCTTTCTAATCTAAGAAATCCACTGAGAGGACTCACTCTCCAAAGATGAGCACGGCGGTGACGGACACGACGATGGCGGTGATGGGGTCGGACACGCGCGGTCCAGGAAGATGGGCATGGCCTCCACACAGGCGGCGTTGGCCAGAAGCAGCGTGACCAGCAGCAGGTGGTGCCGCTTCACCAGGGGCAGGATGCGCTTGGCGTAGCGCCGCTCCTTGGACGTGCCCCCTTCGCGGATCACCGTCAGCGTGGTGGGGTCCAGGGACAGCAGCCCCATGGTCAGGCCCGACATCAGTCCTGGACAACATGTCACAAGTCAATTACAAACAAGGTTGCTGCCAAGGAGAGAGAGGATGGCAAGCCTGTAGCTTCTGTGGATGATTCTTTGTTTTGTGTGCCATGTGTACACTTTACTAGCGCTAGGAGAAATGGTGCCATAAAAAGTATTCTTTTAGAGTTATGTGGCAAATAAAGGTCTCACTGAGAGATCAAGAGTTGTCCTTCTTTTGTTTGTTTATGGTTTACTGCACCCAGCCTCATTTAAGACATCTTTTCGATGCATCATGGGGTTAGACAGATCAGGCCATAGTTAAGACAGACATTAGTCTGGGACACGATGCACTGATCACAGCTGTTTTGTTGTAGACCACTATCAACACACACAATGCATAACCTGTATACACGTCATCCATACAGTCAACCTGTGGAGCCCGTTCTTCCAAATCCAAAGGATGGTGCCACAGGATTAATGTATGAAAACATGTTATGCATGCATATGGAATTTCAATTTACAGTCTCATTTGATGGACTTTTAGGGAATGGAATCAATATCAATGTTATCTCTGAGGTAACCCTCCCCTCAAGCCCTCTCTTCCCAACTCCCACCCTCTCCCTGCCACACCCCCTGTAAAAACTCGAACCTGTGACCCCAGCACCATGAGTCCAACACTCTACCAACTGAACTGTTCCAGCCTGGACAAAGCATCACAAAGATGATGGTAAAGGACAGTGAGTGGGGAGAGAGATGAGTGATCACATGCATTTATAAATCAGTTCTCTACTTAGCATTACTTTCATAATGAGGACTGAAAGTAGTACTGTTTAAAACACAATATATTGGAGAGGGGACATCACCTTGGAGACATTTGTCTATGTGTGTGAATATTGAGCTGTTTTTACGTATGTGTTTGAGTTTGTGTGTGTGTGTGTGTATGTATAGAGGGGCCTGGGGTCACATGGTAAGACTAAGACTGTTTGTCAGTGAGGTAGCAATCTTAAGTTCAAACTACATGTAGGGTTGTTTTTTTTTTTCTTGCTTGAAAACCATACCGGTCCACCCAGTAATACCTATCTACCTGATTAGTTCAGAGAAGGTTTAATGTAGCAGAAGGAGAGGAATGGGACTCATCCGCCATCATGCCATGCCCTACACATGTGAACCTGTCCCAACAGCCACTGGGTTGTGGGAATTTTAACCTTTTTAACCTTTTGTGTGTGTTGTGACTCTGTGCGTGTGTGTGTGTGTGTGTGTGTGTGTGTGTGTGTGTGTGTGTAAGATGTGCATATGAATTGTGCTCACTCTGACAGAGCATTTGTGAGTGTGTGTGTGTGTGTGTGTGTGTGTGTGTGTGTGTGTGTGTGTGTGTGTTCATCACTTCATGCATGCGTGCGCAGGTGCATGAGCATGTGTGTGCGTTTGTGTGCGTGTGTATACATGCATGGAACACAATATATATATATATGCATATATATATATGTATATATGCGTATATGTGTGTGTGTGTGTGTGTGTGTGTGTGTGTGTGTGCACACGCACATGTACTGCGTGTGTGGGTGTGGGTGTGTACCGGGTACATCAGGCACGACAAATGTTGCAGTAGATATACGCGCTCCGACTGTCTGTATGAAAGAGGCTGATATCAAGACAACGAGCATTTCACTTTCAAATAGATAGAACGGCGCATATGTCACGTGCGAACTTGAAAAAGCGCGGAGTATTGCTTCAACAGGTCAAGCAGGAACTTCGGCGTTTTTACCTGCAAACAAAACAAGCCCCGTGTAAATGCCGATGTAGATCCAGAATTCTTTGTCATGGTAATTCAGGCGTTTCTCGGGAAGACTGTAGATGCTCCCGTTGCAATTAACAGATTCTTCATTGATCACGGAACAATTCATTAACTCCTTGATCAGACCCATAATTGTTAGAATCGATGGGACTCGAATCACACACACACACACACACACTTTATAGTTACTTCCCTTGTGAGTTTGGTTCCTCAGGTTTTTTAGCATTATGGTAACACTCCGGAATTAGAAAAGAGGCGGACGGACACAGAAGGGGTCGAAGTCCGCCAAGTTACAACAGTCCAGCCTTTGTTCGAGCCATTGTAAAATAAGAATTTCCGAGATGTTTCCGCATAGATTTAAGGTTTTCTTTTCGAGTTGATTTTCACCAAAAGTAGTGTTTCGTGTATTGCCCCTCGGCAGTATGTTGTTAGGAGGCCTTTTTCAGGACTAAAACTGGATTTTCGCAGCATTTACGATCTGCATAATGCTCAGTTCTCAGTACCTACCTACACAACAGGGAAGAGATCTTGTACCCATTGCAGTCCCTTCTGTCATCATCCTGGAGTTCGTTGATCTGCCTCAGAGACATCCACTTTCCACTCTTTATTTAGTAGAGATTACAATTCATATAGGCCTACTGTCCGGAGTCATGCCGTAAAACTGCTTACTGAGCATTAGTGCACTCCACCCTGGAATATCGCTCTGTTGTATGGGACCCCCATCTACTGAAGGGCATAAAGAAGATCGAGAAAGTACAATGTCAAGCCGTCCGCTTTATAACAGATGGCACCACGAGAGATCCAGGATGCATCACACGAATGCTGGAAAAACTGAACTTACCATCCATGCAGGACCGAAGAAGGTCAGTCGTCTGGTGTTTTTCTACAAGGTGGTCGGGGGGAGCTGGTGCCAGCACTGCCATCTAATGACTTCTTGTCATCGCTTCGTTTCAGGCGCACAGTCGCCATCAGAAAGTTTACTGACTTTCACAGTGCCAATATCTTAGAATCTTTTACTACCAATAATACAAAGTGTTTTAAACTCTTTCAGCGTAATAGCGACAGTTTTTAGAATTCTTTTTACCCAAAAACTGTAATTGACTGGAACCATCTGGAAGAGAGCACCGTGCATGCGAAGACAGTAGACTGCTTCCGCGCAGCCGTTTCATCGGCGGGACTGGTGTACCCGCGCGCTCTCTCCCGTAGAATTTATGCCGCCAGGCCCTTCAACGTAATGATCCAGATCCGAACACACAGTGGGGTTCCTGCTTCCCACGTTTGTTTCATGAGTTATGTTGCGGCTGTTGCGTTTCCCCATTTCCTGCTTCATTCAGGTTCTCAGTGCCCTCGGTGATCAGATCAATAAGCTTACATTATGGCTAGAACTCATGCTTCTGTGACTAAATAACAAAAACAAAACAAACATTTTTAATGTCATGTCTGTGCACAGTAAACTGAAGTATGTTACGTGTCTTTTTGAGACTGCTACAGATGTTTATGCTTATGCCTGTACCCATCGTCAACACAGCGCAAGCCTCCAAGGGTGGTACAGGACTGCTCTAAAGGCAGGTGAAGACAGTGCTTCTCTGGGTCCTCCCCAGCACCTTCGGATGTTTCTTTTTTTTTCTAATGCTTTAGGTAAAATAGGAAACTTTCATCATAGATCAACAATTTCTGGATCTGGATCTGGACATGATATGTCGCAGGACCTAATATATATCATTACACAGGAAAAGGGAGAGTGCATTTGAAAACTTGGTTAAAAACTACAAACAGTAGATAATTCACAACAGGTCATCAAAAGAGGCCTGAAAACCAATCAATAAAAATAACACAAAAACAGTTTGAAGACATGGGATAAACTCAGAGAAGACTTGAGAACCTTGGGGTGATGGCTATAACCAAAGTGGGCTCAATGAACATAAATCATGTCAAGTGTGTGTATGTGTGTGTGTGCGCGCGCGCGCACGCGCATGCGCGCTCACATAATGCATGTGTGTGCGTGTGTGTGTGTGTGTGTGTGTGTGTGTGCACGCGTGCGTGTGTGTGTGTGTGTTTGTGATGACCATGCTTGTGTATGTGTGTATGTGCTCATGCATCAGTGTCTTGAAACCATCATATACATTTTTCAAGTTTTGTTTGTTTTGTTTGTTTTGTGTGTGTGTGTGTGTGTGTGTGTGTGTGTGTGTGTGTGTGTGTGTGTGTGTGTGTGTTTAGTAAATAAAAGTATGAGTACTGGTACTACACAGTTTATATTTCACATATCCCCTTGTTTTATCCTCTCCTCATTTTTTTGCTATAAATCAGTTCAACTGTTCACCCACATTTTGAACAGAATGAAATCAGCTACAAATCAGTTCAACTGTTCACCCCACATTTGGAAGAGAACGGAATCAGGCAAGGATCTGCTGTGAAAGGAACGCACAGTGCCAGTGCCAGTCAGCCAGAAGTCCGCTGCAGACAATGCCCCCTCCCTCTTCTGTCTTTACTACTCCCCCGCCACTGCAGAAAGAAAGCTCGACGTTGTTTCAAGCCCAAACATGTCAGTGAAAACCTTGTGCATTGCTCTGATTTCCCCACCAGATTTAATACGCTGGAACTGTAATCTGTAAACGGCTTGCCTTTCTGTGTTACATCGATAACAGACAAACATGAGGGCTTTGCATCTATAAACGGGGCTGTGAATTTGCTCACGAATGAAAAGTGGCTAATTTTCACTAGAAGGCAATTTCCCTGAGATGTGGCTAACTGCATGTAACACGAAGGGGAAGATGAAACTCTAGATGTGTCAGATCTGCAGTGATTAGTGTCAAGGGGCTTGAAGGTCATGGGTTTAAATCCCATCTGAGGTATTTGTTGGCCATCTCCTACTCAGTGTGCTATGGGCTCCAACGGGAAGTCAGAACCATACAGTTGAGTTTCATCCACGTGATGGATGTGTCACTGAGAGTATTGCTTGAATGTACTGATAAACACTGCAGGTATCTATATCTCAGACACGGGTGGTGCTTGGTGTGTATCATGAAAGGAAGCTCTGGTTACAGCCCTGCCGTGCAGTCTCAGACTAGAATGAAATTCAACAGCACCATCTTCATCATCCTCACTGGTCACCGTTGGGAAAATGAAGAAGAAAAAAAAAGTTCTTACACTCTCCGACCCTTCTTCACCCTGATGTCCATGTGACCTCAGTTTCATTTCCTCATCATATCTAGCCTTCAAATCAGTCAGAGTCAAAGACAGCAGTACCAGAAAGCTCATGGGGACCATCACTGGATGAAAGACATGGCACCATCTGGAGATGGCCACATATTCAAACACCTCTGCAGGCAGGCTTAGTAGGTGTATGTATGTTGGATCAGACCAGTCACCACTGAACTCCATCACAGTGGCTCAGTTGTTGTGTGCAGTGTCTCCTTCAGTGAGTTGCCTTGTGACGGCTTAATAGCAATTGTCCCCATGGACTGTGGTGCTGGGCTTCAGACAAGTCAAACCTGGTGATTATGGCACACAGTGCACAAAGCATGAGGAGCCAGAGCCAGCAGTCTGGTGATCATGGCACACACTGCACAAAGCATGGGGAGCATGGGGAGCCAGAGCCAGCAGTGTGGTGATCATGGCACACAGTGCACAAAGCATGGGGAGCCAGAGCCAGCAGTCTGGTGATCATGGCACACACTGCACAAAGCATGGGGAGCCAGAGCCAGCAATGTGGTGATCATGGCACACAGTGCACAAAGCATGGGGAGCCAGCAGCAGTCTGGTGATCATGGCACACAGTACACAAAACATGGGGAGCCAGAGCCAGCAGTGTGGTGATCATGGCACAGAGTGCGGGGAGCCAGAGCCAGCAGTCTGGTGATCATGGCACACAGTGCGGGGAGCCAGCCAGCCAGCAGTCTGGTGATCATGGCACAGAGTGCACAAAACAACATGGGGAGCCAGAGGTGATCATGGCACACAGTGCACAAAACATGGGGAGCCAGAGGATCATGGCACACAGTGCACAAAAGATAAGACAACAGAAGAAACAAAAACGAACAAAATGGCTGCCCAGATGATTTGCAGTTCCAAGACCAATCATAATGAACCTAGAGTATAGACTGACATTTTTCAGGGCTTAAAATCCTCCGTTTGGAAGATTACACCTGTTTGAAACATTTTCACACCCGCTCCTTCCACCCCCCCCCTTCCTTTCCCCCCCCCCCTCCCCCCCCCCCCCCCCCCCCCCCCCCCATCCCCCCCCCCCTTCCCCCGTAAAAAAGGTTAGCCAAATAACACATTGAATAGTTTAGGAAAGCCCTTCACCCCTCACCCTACCATACCCCCTCCATCCATGCGAACATGACTTGTGATTCCCAGGAGTTTTGTCATCAAACGCTCAAAATAGATTTCTAGTGAATGCTTGCATCACAAGCTTAATAGTCAATCATAAGCCAGATTTTCACCTTTTTTTTGCAAAATTTTCAGGGTCTGGGGTCGGAGGGGTGGGAGAGGAGGGGGAAGGGGGGGGAAGGAGTGGGGGGAAGGGGGGGGGGTTTGCACCAAAGACAGTACAGGACAACGTTTGCAAACTTCACGAGTCTGAATCTGTGACGTGTCCCACCGCTATCCCCTCCAAACCAGATCACATGTTCTTTCAACACACCAACATTACACCTGAAGATTTTCACTCTACCCTTTAAAAACTAGAGCACACACACACACACACACACACACGCGCGCGCGCGCGCGCGCGCGCGCGCGCATGCGCATGCGAAATAAATAAGTCCAACTGCAGAGTAAATCAACAGTGCTTATTTGAAACAGTTTATGCCAGATATGCATATTTTCGTTCTGATGAATGCAGATATACCGATGTCATTAATTTACAATATGCAGACTCTGTCTCTTCTTATTGTTTGAATTTATCAAGGTATTCAAAGTGTTTCATTGAAAGTAGTCTGTAATGATCAGACACTAACTGGGCATAATTGGTCTGGTGTGTGTGTTTCTTCAGATTTCTGTGACCAGAAAACTGCTCGAGTGTTGACACTAGCAGATGACGGACTGATCTACAAAACATCAAAGAATGCTCAAGAAAGAACGAAAGCAGTTCAGCAACAGCTGAACAACATTGCTCAGTGGTGTAAAGAAACTGAATCGTCCATCAAACCTACACAATCCTAGACATCAGTCTGCATTCTCAACAACAAGACATCAGGACAAGTACCTCACCAGTTTACTTCAATGGAATACCAACTGAATCAACTGACAACCAACACTATTTGGTGTAGGTTTTGACATAATGCTAAGCTTTAGGAAGCATGTTGAGAGCATTGTTTTTAAATGAAAAAAAAATGCCTATCTGCCATGAAAGCAATGGCAGCCAAAAGCATCGAACAGCGCCATCTCTAACGACCGTATCACGCACTTGTATTCAGTATGATTGATTTATGGATCAGGGCTTACAACACTGTCCAACAGCAATCCTCTTAAATAGAAAGAATTCAAACTGAAGAAATGAGATTGATCCTGGGAACCACGAAGGACACACCAGTTTAAAACTATGCGACACCTGCTCGACCTTCAATGCAGACAAGACACAAGCTGGAACAGTTGAAGGCATATTTCAGAGCCCTTGAAAATCCCCCAAACCCACTTCATGCGGCGGTCAAGGAAACAAAAGGCACTGCGGCTAGGACGTGGAAAGCAATGGCTGGGGGACAGGCAGAAAGCTACACAGCATGTGTGCCAGTTAGCAGAACTCAAAGAAACCAAGGAATGGGAAAGTATCCAGACCACTCGAAACACCTCTACCGAATTGCCATCGCTCCAGAACTTGGAAGACATTGTCGAGAATGGCCAGAAGGCAAAACCAACGCAGAAATTCAGATGCTGGTAGAAGACCTTTGCACAAAAGATGATATTTTGATATACACTGACGGTTCTATCACCAAAGGTAAGTCAGGCTGGGGATACACAGTGAAGCAAAATGGCCGAACTATCCAAGAAGACAATGGTGCGCACAGTTTAAAGCACTCCAGTGGCTTTCAGCCACAAGCCAGTTTAAAACTCAACAAGCCATGATACTGACCGACTCTCTGAACCTGCTTCAGAACGTGGAAAGTGGAATGGGAAGCCCTGCTTGGAATGAACTAATGCGCAGCCTTCCATTGGATAGACTCATATGGATGTACTGCCCTGGACATGCTGGAGTTAAAGGAAACGAGAGAGCAGACATACTAGCTGGCAAGGCAACGATAAGAACTGGATTACAGCTTGGCCGATCTTACATGATAAGAAATCTGAAGAATCACCTTAGCATACAAGAGCAAAGCCACTATACCATTGGCTATCTTTCAGATCTGAACATCAAGAGAGAAGTGGCCACACATCCAGACTTAAGGGAAGAGTAAGAAAAACATCACAACCAAACATTGGAATCATCTCAAGGCCAACACTGCGAAGACTCCTAAAGATTGGGGCAAACTCATACTGGGCCTCTCCAGTAACAGACACAAGTGATCAAACACATATCAACTGAGATAAGACTTTGAATCTCTCAGGGCCCCCAGTGTATATTGTAGATGCATGTGCACCGGTGTGCGTTCATCTGCAGGGTGATGCAGGTGTGTTTAATTAGAGTCCACAGGCATGAGTGCAAGCCTTGGGATGCGAGCATGTGTGTGTGTGTGTGTGTGTGTGAGAGTGAGTGAGTGAGTGTGTGTGTGTGTGTGTGTGTGTGTGTGTGTGTGTGTGGAGGGAGGGGTGTCTGTGAGGGGAGGGGGGAGTTGTTCTTAGTGTGTGTGTGTGTGTTTGATGTTCTTGTTCTGTTCTTGATCCTAAGTTATCTTCTGACATTCATTTCCCCAGACCAATAAAAGGCGCATGCAGTCACTACACACACACACACACACACACACACACGCACATGCTCACATCCCATGCAGATACGTGTGTATGCTCACACAAACCCACAAATTGCACATACATACGCACATACACTTCTGCACATGCACACACATACGCAAACAAACACGCAGGCACACACACGCACACACATACATACACATGCACACACACACACACGCACACACACACACACATATGCACACACACACACACACACACACACACACACACGTGTGTGCGGCACACATACACACACAAGCACATACACGCACATGCACACACACAGACACACACTCATGCGCATACACGCCCATCATGCACACACATACATGCGCACAAGCACACACATGGGCCTATGCCCACACATCCATACACACACGTGTACATTCACTACACATGCATACAATGGTTAAAAAAAAAAAAAAAAAGGCACAACCAATGTTAGGTAGGCACTCAAGGTGTGACCAGCGCGTTGGACTAATGCGTAGGTCAGATATCTACTAAGTTGTAGCTATGAGAATCTCTACTTCAATTCTCTCATCTTAGTTGTTTATTCATTCATTCATCCATCAGCTAAAAATCATGTGCAGTGTGGTCTAAAAACTTCGCGGATGTGGTGTAGCGTATATGGACTAGTCCGCACACAGTGACGCCTCCTTGATGAAACTGAAACTGTGACCAGAATTTCCAGAATGTTAGCTGCAGCGCCAATGGCCTTTCAGCAAGCCTCCATACCTGATGATCAGCAGCGATACCTGACCTTCCGACCATACAGATCCGAAGGTAGAGAGAGACACCTGGCTAAGTGCAATCACAAGACAGACCAGAAGGTAGAGTTACACCTGCCTGATGGCAGATATACACCTGACCAAATACAATCACAAGGCAGATCAGGTGGTACAGATACATCTGACCAAATGCAATCACAAGGCAGATCAGGTGGTACAGATACACCTGACCAAATGCAATCACAAGGCAGATCAGGTGGTACAGATAAACCTGACCAAATGCAATCACAAGGCAGATCAGGTGGTACAGACACATCTGACCAAATGCAATCACAAGGCAGATCAGGTGGTACAGACACATCTGACCAAATGCAATCACAAGGCAGATCAGGTGGTACAGATACATCTGACCAAATGCAATCACAAGGGAGATCAGGTGGCATAGATACACCTGTCTGATTGTAGAGATACACCTGTCTGATGGTAGAGATACACCTGTCTGATGGTAGAGATACATCTGTGTCTGATAGTAGTACATCTGTCTGATGGTAGAGATACACCTGTCTGATGGTAGAGATACATCTGTCTGATGATAGAGATACATCTGTCTGAGTGCAATCACGAGACAAATCAGATGGTAGTGATACAACTGACTCACTGCCATCGCACAATAGATCAGATGGTGGAGACACACTTGACTCACTACAGTCACAAGACAGATCATCAGATGGTCACAAGACAGATGGTGGAGATACACCTGACTCACTACGGTCACAAGTCACAAGACAGATCAGATGGTGGAGATACACCTGACTCACTACGGTCACAAGACAGATCAGATGGTGGAGATACACCTGACTCACTACGGTCGCAAGACAGATCAGGTGGTGGAGATACACCTGACTCACTACGGTCGCAAGACAGATCAGGTGGTGGAGATACACTTGACTCACTGCAATCTCATGGAAAGATCAGATGGTGGAGATACACCTGACTCACTACGGTCGCAAGACAGATCAGGTGGTGGAGATACACTTGACTCACTGCAATCTCATGAAAGATCAGATGGTGGAGATACACCTGTCTGAGTGCAGTCCCGGTGCAGATGATGATCTGCAGTAACATCACAGATCAGATGGTAGAGATATGTCCAACTGACAGCAATTTGTGCTATTCCCCAGACTCTCCATAAACAGAGTATCGTCAAGCAGATGGGAAACCAATGCAGGAAAAATTGAAAATAATAACTCATCAATGTCAGGTCATTAAAGTTCCCCTCTCAGAATTCAAAATGTGTGTGTATGTGTGTGTGTGTGTGTGTGTGTGTGTGTGTGTGTGTGTGTGTGCGTGCTTCCGCTTGCATGTGCACTCAGCTGCAATTTCCTGCATGTCTGTGTGTACTCTCATCCACATTTCCAATGCACGACTTTCTGACAACAATGACAAAATGACTGCAAGAAGCAGTTGCAAACAGAAATAATTTTATTTATTTCATTATTAACACTCTGACAGTTCAAACATGTATGAAGGCGGCGTATTTATCACTCAGTTGCTCAAGATCAAGTTCAACAAGACTTAGTCAATGACGATCGGACGTGTCTGCCTCAAGGGAAACTGATGCGTAAGTTGCAATTTGCTGGACACACCAGCTTATCTTTTTCTTTGGATTATAACCCCACACTGTTATGTCCCTTTGCAAGCTATATCCAAATCTTTCACACATGCACACCGACATTCTCTAGAAATAAAACAGTAACATCAACTAAACATTGTTCATGGCTCCTTCGCATTAACAGATAAGGTCTTCCTCTAGAAAAGAAGGGAAACCTACTTCAACAGAAAAATTCCTGAAGTTTTTTGGTCCCCCCCCCCCCCCAAAAAAAAAAAAAAACCAAAAAAAAAAACAAGCTAGGTGCCTGGAAACATTGGTGTCCATGTTCACCCAAATGGAACCACTTTCAGCCTGTATAATATACTTAAAACATTTCAATACTACTGCTCATGCACTTTTCAAATGCATTCTGAAAACGAATTCATGCTAAATTCTAGATCTACACAAATTTGTGGGTAGAGTCACCAACACTATTGACCACATTTTTTGTTTTTTTTTTTTTTCTCCCATACATTCAGAGTCAACTGACTGGGAAAGGGGGGAGGTGAGGGAGGATGAGGTGGGAGTGGAATGGGGGGGGGGGGGGGGGAGGGGAAGGGGGAGGAGAGCAAGGGGAGCAGAGGTGTTTGAGCACAGAAAGGTGATGGGGGTAGGACATGTCCCGAGTTCACAGGGATGTCAGGCTTTTGACACGCAAGGAAACCCATAACTCTGACCAGTTCAAAAACAACAAGCTTACAGCTGCAAGTGGTCTCCCTTCAATCCTGTCAGCAAAATGAATGGGAAAACTGGAGAAAATAGAGTGAAGTGAAGAAAGATGGACGAAGAGAAGAGACAGCAAAGATGTTCACACATCAGCTCCAGCTTTAAACTGGATGTGTTCAGGGAAAATCTTTCCTCAACGCTTTATCTGCAGATTTTGTGTACTGGCCATTCTAGCATGCATGGAAAGTATGTATTGAAGTTAAAAAAAAAAAAAAAAAAGGAGAAGAAGAAGAAAAAAAAAAAAAAACAGATGAAATTTTTCCTTTCCTCCTATGATACAAGCCACACTCTGCATCAAACCTCTTGCACTTGCTCAGACAAGCTCCTCTGATTTAAAAGCACCAGGCGTGATGTGGTAACATTTGCCTATATCAACAGGTCAGACGCAGGCAAGTTCAGAGACAATCCAAACCTTGAACACCCAAACAGTGTTCAAAGAGTTTTTCTTCATGGACTGAAAATGATTCATGCACTTTCCAAAATGAGCAACATACGGGTAGGGAGGGAGGAAATGACTGAAAGTGGGCATGGTGGGGAAGGGGGAGGGGGGTGCAAGGAAGGTTGGGGATTATCAAAAGCCTTCACCCTAGAGCTATACATTCATAAAACGATAATACTTCTCAACGCAATAAAATTAAGTGCACCACGTGTCCACAATGCTATTATACTTTTCAAAACTATGAAACAAATAGCTGAATAAATGAGCATCTTACAAGCTTGAAAGTAGAAAAGAATACAGAGAAATTGAAAACACAAACGATAAGCACACGTTTAAATCAGTTAAAACCAGAACAATTTTGCAGTGCATAAAAATATCAAAAGCAACACACGAAAGAATACATCTAACAAAAACATTGTTAATACAATACAAATATGGCATTAATGTGGCCAACAACAACAAAAGAAAGAGTACGTAAATACTCCTCATCAATTTCTGCTGTAAACATCACCATTCATGATTGTTCATCATCATCATCACCTCTCTTACGAATACAAATTACTGCCGGTTTTTGTCTCCACCATCATCATCTCTTTTCCTTGGAACAACAGACAAAAACCCCATGTAAACATTTTCTCTTGTCCTTGGAACAAAAGACAGTTTTCCAACATAATCAAGGTCTCTTGATCTTAGAACACCAGAAAATTATCCAATAAAATCATCATCTGTTGTCCTTGGAACAATACGCAGACACCCAATATAACCATCCATTACCAAAATAATTACCATCTCTTGTCCATTGGAACATATGGCAGTTACTCCAACATAATCATCATCTCATCCTTGGAGAGACACACGATTACCCAGCAAATGTACCATCTCGTCCCTTGAATATCACACAATTACCAAAGTCATCATCATCTCATCCTTGGTTAATCAACATAACCATCATCTCTTGTCCTTCCAGCAACAGACAATGTCCAACATAATTGTTATCTCTTGCCCTTAGAACAACTGGTGATTATCAACATAATCGTTATCTCTTGCCCTTAGAACAACAGGTGATTATCAACATAATCATCATCTCTTGTCCAGACCAACAGACAATTACCCAACATAATCATCATCTCTTGCCCTTGGATCAAAAATGGTTATCAACATAAACATCATCTCTTGTCCTTAGATCAACAGATGATCATCAACATAATCATGATCTTTTGTCCTTAAATCAATAGATGATTGCCTTACACAATCACCATCTCTTGTCTTTAGAACATGGTTATCCAACATAGTCATCATCTCTTGTCCCTAGAACAAAGATATTTATCCAACACAATCATCTCTTGTCCATGGAATATCAATTATCCAACACAGTCATCAATTCGTACCCTTGCAGCATTCACAAATAACTCAATGTAATTTGTCATCTCTTGTCCTAGGAGCATCTGATAATCACCCTACATGATCATCATGTCCAGTCCTCAGAAAAACAGTCACTGAATATAATCATCATCTTTTGTCCTTGCAACTCCAGGTATCCAACATAACGGCTTCTCGTCCCAGATACTTACCCATCATCATCGTCATGTCTTGTCCTTGGACATCAGCTATCCACAACCATCACATTTGTGGATGTAACTGTCATCAACGTTACATCACACACATCAGTATGTTATTCATCTGGTCATTAAATTGATCATGCTGTTGGCACACTCGTGACACACCTTCATGTCCTAGCCACTGCTAATCCACTTCCCATAATCAGCACAATGGACAGAACCATCAAGTACCTGAGTGTGGGACATCAGATGTTCTTAGTGGATATAGAAAAAATCCCCCAAAACTGACACTTGAATCCACAGAGGGCAGGCAATTTAAATCTCACCATGTGACATTCAAGGACCATCTGAATGATGATAATCCACAGAGAAACACACAGGTTTTTGTAGTAAATATCAGCAGAAGATATCAAACTGGCCTTAATATGCGTGACCATATACAGGGGGTGAAAAAAACATGTCATGTTTTGATTTAAACACACAATGCTTGCCACTTCATGGCCAAGGCTAATAATTATGTCTTCTCTATTGGTATTGGCTTAGTTTCTCAGTCACCTGTCACAGAACCTTTTCTCCGCCAACATCACTTGCAAGTGTATCTCAACAACCATGCTGAACAGAGCCCGACAATCAAATTCAAAATGAGAGTGAAGAGCCCAGTTGGCCACTATGTAATGGCTTCATACATGGAATCAGAATATCTTTACTGTTTGATAGCATTGACTGAACTCACATTTCCCCGACACTGGCACTGTAATTCAGTGAAATGGAAATAGGGGACAGATATGCTGCAATGCTCAATTGGATCAGGAGCACATTCCAACACTTGTCCACTGGAGCACCGTTTCATTGTCAACCTCACATCTGTGCACCTGGGGGAAGTTACTCCCCCTGACAGTGACTCCCCCCCCCCCCCCCCCCTTTGTCTTTTTTTCTTCCACCTTGGCAGGAAGACAAGCACATAAGGAGACACAAGCAAGCAAGCCACTGTATGTATTCTTGCTATCAACAGAAGAACAGCCTTAGTTACTTGGAACCAGCATGCTTTGTTTTCAAAGACGGTGAAAAGCACTGCAGACTCAGGGACAGGCGGAAACCCACAAAGCTGATGACTAGTTCTTCTTGTAGGCAGCATAATACACTTGCTGATATACACTGATAATCATGTATACTGAAGTTCCCTTTGAAATACCATCATCAAACAGTTCTTTCCTGCTTGCATTACTTTCTATGTCAAGGTCAGATCCACCTCTCACATACATCTCACACTTGATTGTCACCATGGTAAATGCTGTGATATCCCAGCAAGCTAGAATTATGTCTTGAAACAGACATTGGGAACTATGCCTCAAAGTACACATTGAGAGCTATGTCTTAAAATAGACACTGGGAACTATGCCTTAAAGTACACATTGAGAGCTATGTCTTAAAATAGACTGGGGAAAAAAGTCCAGAGAATTATCTGAAAATGAGACAGCCAGAGTCAAAACAAGTGATGAAGCTTCTTTTTCTCCAGTTCATCATCGTTGTGCACACACGGCCTGTCTGCCAATTCTTGTATCATTCCTGACCATTGGGAGCCTTGTGGTACCCCAACTTCATTGCTGCTGAGTTCTCTTCCCCAGGTGACTGAACATATCTTTCATCCCCTCTGTGGTTTTTCTCACAATGCTCTCTGACCTTTTTCAATTACCAGCCTTGTCTATCGAACATGTCTTGAAATTCAAGCACAACACAAATTCTGATTGAGTGTTCTGCTTTAAAGTCCTAGACACACATCGGCATGTCGCTGCGCAGGCTTTGAGCATTTACCTGATGCTTGAAAAATATCAAATATTTTACAACACAAATCATTTTAGAAGTCAGACTGCTAAATGTGAACAAGCTTAGTTTGAAAGCAAGAAATAAAAACTACCAGCTGTGACCAATTAGATCAAGGACATAGCAGACAGCAGTAGAATATGGATGAACAATGGCCCAGAGGCAGGAATGAAAGCAAGGACAGGAAGGCTGAATAACAAAACTGTCAGAATGGAAAGACAATGTGCCACAGCCATTCATATGAAACATGCCACAGAGATTTCAATGGAAAGACAAACTGATGAGCTGTTTGTTTGAGCATGCCAAAGAGCTTTGAATGGAAAGACAAACTATCACAGCTATTCATGTGAACATGCTACAGAGGCTAGAAAACACAAACAGCTAAAGGTATCTGTGTGATCATGCCAAAGAGCTTAGAAAGGAAAGGCAAACTGCTACAGCTGTCTTTATGATCATGCCACAGAGTTCAGGATGGAAATGCAGAGACAGATTCAAAGACAAACTGCCACAGTAATCGCTGTCCACACAACACAGAGCAAAGGACAAACTGCTGCAGTGATCTCTGACAATACACTATGGAGCACTGAGTGGAAAAACAAAAACTGAAAAAGGATGGATGTGGCCAGGGTTGCTTGGAAGAGCAGAGAAGCAGACAGACTGCATGAACAAGCCTGGAGGGTTTGGCCAGCATTGCTTGCAGGACATGACAGGGACTCCTTGAAGATCACAGCCAGGATTTCTCAAAGGAAATGACCAGGATTCCCTGGAGAACACAGCCAGGATTCCTTGGAGGAATTGGCTATGTTTCCTTCCTCCAGAACATGGCCAAGATTCTTGGAAAAACTTGCCAGGATTCCTTGGAGGAATTGGCTATGAATCCTTCCTCCAGAACATAGCCAAGATTCTTGGAAAAAAACTTGGCCAGGATTCCTTGGAGAACACAGCCAGATTTAACTGATGATCACAGATAGAATTCATTGACCATGAACAGGTTTCACTGATGATCAAGGCCAGGATTCACTGATGATCAAGGCCAGGATTCACTGATGATCAAGGCCAGGATTCACTTGACGATCAAAGCCAGGATTCACTGATGATCATGGCCAGGATTCATCGATGATCAAGGCCAGGATTCATTGATGATCAAAGCCAGGATTCACTGATGATCAAGGCCAGGATTCACTGATGATCAAGGCCAGGATTCACTTGACTTTCAAAGCCAGGATTCACTGATGATCATGGCCAGATTCATGATGATCAAGGCCAGGATTCATTGATGATCAAAGCCAGGATTCACTGATGATCATGGCCAGGATTCATTGATGATCAATGGCCAGGATTCATTGATGATCAAGGCCAGGATACACTGATGATCAAGGCTAGGATTCATTGACGATCATGGCCAGGATTCATCAATGATCTCTTGGCCAGGATTCACCGATGATCAAGACCAGGATTTTTTTTTTAGACATGGCCAGGATTCTATGGAGAACATGGCCAGGATTCATTGGGAAAAAAATGGCCGGAATTCTTTGAAGGACAAGGCCAGTATTCCTCAAAGAACATGACAAGAATCGCTTGTTACATAAGGCTAGGATTTAATGGAGAACATGGCGCAGATTCCTTGAAAAACATGGCTGGGATTCCTTGGAGAACATGGTCAGGAATCTGTGGAGGACATTGCCAGGATTGCTTGGTGAACAGGGCAGGATTCCTTGGTGAACAGGGCCAGGATTCTTTGGTGAACAGGGCCAGGATTCCTTGGATAACAGGGCCAGGACTGTTTGGTGAACAGGGCCAGGATTCTTTGGTGAACAGGGCCAGGATTCCATGGAGGATTCCTTAGTGAACAGGGCCAGGATTCCTTAGTGAACATGGCCAGGATTCCTTAGTGAACAGGGCCAGGATTCCTTGGAGGACATGGCCAGAATTCCTTGGAGAGGGAGCAGAAAAAGCGGAAAGACTACAGAGACAAGCTGGGAGAGCACTGCCTGGATTCCGTGGAGGAGAAGCACAAGCAGAAAGACAACTCTGACAGAGGTATGGTAAATGATCGACAATGACAACCCATCCCTGTGAACATTCATGGAAAAAGAATGGCGAGATATCAATGGTAGAAATGGGATATCAAAGCCAACCCTACTGAGGAAATGCAGGGGGTAGAAAAATATTTCCCACAGCAAACTCTGTTCACATAAAGACAACTTTGTTTGTCGAAAGTCCTTCACATTTCTCTTCCTTCGAGCTCCATGGTAAAGCTGAACAAAAAGAGTGAATGCCAAACGATTGGCAAAATCACTGATGTTGTCAAGATGTTAGCTGTTAAGGGCAGTGCATGCAAAATATCAACCTTTTATGCCTGGCACTTGTGATTGTTTTCTATGGTCCTGATGCTTTGGTCTACATTATACGAGTTCATTCCAATAATGTTGATGAAAAAAATGTTTTAAAATGGATATAAACTTTACTACATGGGGAAATCAAGAAATTATCAATGTCTGTTCACTGTGCATCCATATGTGTACGTTTGAGAGTGGCTACTTATTTTTTCACCTGTTACGTTTGCACTATGACATGGACTCCCTGTTCCATGACCAGTGTAAAAACTTCTACTGTTGACGTGACTGTTCGAAACATACAAAACAATGTATAATTCTCTTTTACTGGAATTTCTCAGTGACTTTCTTTTTTCATTGATTCTTTAACTTCTGTAGGATTCACTCAAGTATGATTACTTTTACCGCTAGAAGTTGAGCACTATTGCATGGGGGGGGGGGGGGGAGGAGGGGGTAACCATAGGAATGCCTGTCGGTAAAATGATACTATATGCAAACACTAAAAAAAAAGAAAAGAACGCCTAAATTGGAGTATATCACTCTGCATTACATGTATCCTCTATTATAAAATGAACAAATTAATCATGTTTTCAAGAAAGAAAAAATTTTCATTTACAGTTGGGTAATAGTAACTTCTGTGTAGTGGATGTTGAATTACACAAATACACTGTGTATCAGTTCTCTGATTTTATGTTAATGTAACTTCTGTGTAGTGGATGTTGAATTACACAAGTACACTGTGTATCAGTTCTCTGATTTTATGTTAAAGTTTTGTTTCCTTTCACCTAACCTTTACTAGAAAATAATGCAAACAGAATGGTGGTAAAATTTGTCAAAATATAGTCGAAGATAAACATCCATTTTGATTGCGAGACACATGAACTGTTGTATGAGTTTGGTAAGCGTTGCACATCTTCTCAATGACTGAGGCTTGTGAGTGACAGCGTCCACAACACACACCACACACACATTGCACTTGCTGACCACTGTCCCAAAGCCTCTTGCACTCTGCAAACTCCAGTTACTGAAACCACATAAGCTTTTTATTTGACCAGCAAATATACACCATCACCTCTTCTTTCTGTACTCTCCATGTCATGGAGGTACAGTTCATCCATAAATGTTGTGACAGAAAAATGTCTGCTGGAACACTGTGCAAAGCATACTGATCATTAATTGTGACAAAGCATGAGACATTTTTGTGCAAAGATATCACTCTGGCCAAAAGCTGTACGCTTTTTTTTTTTCCTTTTTTTTTTCTTTTTAAACTTGCAAACTTTCATGACAGAGTAAACATTCTTCAAATATACTCAGAGGTACACAGGTCTCTATCGCACATAAAAAAAAAAATGAAAGTCTGGTCAGTGTTGTGAACAAATGACACACAGTATTTTTTTTTTTTTTTTTTTCTTAAATCTCACTAGAAAAGATGAAACAAAAGCTGGCAGTTGCTAAGTTCCTGCTTTTTGCATCACCCTTTTTCATTCAACATGTCTGCAAATATGGCTAACATCCAACTCTGACAAAGGAGTATATATAGGTGTGATGATGATGATGATGATGATGATGATGATGCCGATGATGACGACGACAACGACCACATCAGTGACAGCCACTCTAGTTGATGCGAATCTTTCCTGGCACGTAGTTCTTATCGATGACCGGCTCTTGCAGGAACATGTGTAAACACTTCTCGTTCTGAGCTAGCGGGTGACCGGCCACTCTGTCAACACAACACGCATTCCACATCAACACATTTCCACTCTTGTCAAACAGGACACATTTCTTGTTAACACATTCCACTCTGTCAACACAACACACATTGCATGTTAACACATTTCCACTTTATCAGCACAACAGACATTCCACATTAACACATTTCCACTCCGTCAACACAGAACACATTCCATGTTAAGACAATTCCACTCTGTCAACACAGCACACATTCTATGTTAACACATTTCACTCTGTCAAGTCAACACAGCACACATTCTATGTTAACACATTTCACTCTGTCAAGACAGCACACATTCTATGTTAACACATTTCACTCTGTCAAGACAGCACACATTCCACATTAACGCAATTTCCACTCTGTCAACACAGCACACATTCCACATTAACACATTTCCACTCTGTCAACACAGCACACATACCACGTTAAGACAATTCCACTCTGCCAACACAGCACACATTCTACATTAACACATTTCCACTCCATCAACGCAGAACACATTCCACGTTAACACATTTCCACTCTGTCAACACATTCCACATTAACACATTCCGCATTAACACATTTCCATTCCGTCAACACAAAACACATTCCATGTTAAGACAATTCCACTCATCAACACAGCACACATTCCATGTTAACACATTTCCACTCTGTCAACACAGCACACATTCTATGTTAACACATTTCACTCTGTCAACACAGCACACATTCCAAATTAACGCAATTCCACTCTGTCAACACAGCATATATTCCACATTAACACATTTCCACTCTGTCTACACAGCACACATTCTATGTTAACACATTTCCACTCTGTCAACACAGCACACATTCCACATTAACACATTTCCACTCTGTCTACACACACACACACATTCTATGTTAACACATTTCCACTCTGTCAACACAACACACATTCCACATTAACACATTTCCACTCTGTCAACACAAAAAACATTCCACAATAACATGACTCAAATATTTCATGTTAACAAGATTCCTTTCTGTCAAGAACAGACATTCCAGTTTTCACATCAAGGTGAATCAGTTCTGTCAACACAACCCAATACCAGTCTTCATGAACAGGCTTCCACTTTGTTCAACACATCAGACAGATATTCCATATGAACAGGCTTCCACTTTGTTCAACACATCAGACAGATATTCCATATGAAGAGGCTTCCACTTTGTTCAACACATCAGACAGATATTCCATATGAAGAGGCTTCCACTTTGTTCAACACATCAGACAGATATTCCATATGAACAGGCTTCCACTTTGTTCAACACATCAGACAGATATTCCATCTGAACAGGATTCCACTTTGTTCAACACATCAGACAGATATTCCATACGAGCAGAATTACACTTTGTTCAACACATCAGACAGATATTCCATATGAGCAGCATTCCACTTTGTTCAACACATCAGACAGATATTCCATATCAACAGCACTCCACTTTGTTCAACACATGAGACATATTCCATACGAACAGGATTCCACTTTGTCAACACATCAGACAGATATTCTATATAAACAGGATTCTACTTTGTTCAACACATCAGACAGATATTCCATATGAACACGATTCCATCATGTCAACACATCAGACAGACATCCATATGAACAGGATTCCATTCTGTCAACACATCAGACAGACATTCCATATGAACAGGATTCCACTCTGTCAACACATCAGACAGATATTCCATATCAACAGGATTCCACTTTGTTCAACACATCAGACAGACCTTCCATATGGACAGGACTCCACTTTGTCAACACATCAGACAGATATTCCATAACAACAGGATTCCACTTTGCTCAACACATCAGACAGATATTTCATATCAACAGGATTCCACTTTGTTCAACACATCAGACAGATATTCCATATCAACAGGATTCCACTTTGCTCAACACATCAGACAGACATTCCATACGAATAGGATTCCATTCTGTCAACACATAAAACAGATATTCCATATGAATAGGATTCCACTTTGTCAAACACATCAGACAGACATTCCATATGAACAGGATTCCATTCTGTCAACTCAACACATCAGACAGACATCCCATATGAACAGGATTCCACTTTGTCAACACATCAGACAGACATTCCATACGAATAGGATTCCATTCTGTCAACACATCAGACAGATATTCCATATCAACAGGATTCCACTTTGTTCAACACATCAGACAGACATTCCATATGAATAGGATTCCACTTTGTCCACACATCAGACAGATATTCCATATGAATAGGATTCCGCTTTGTCAACAATCAGACAGTTATTCCATACAAACAGGATTCCATTCTGTCAACTCTGTGCACAGATATTCAGATCAACAGGATTCCACTCTGTCAACACAGACACGTTCTACATGAACAGATCACACACCTGTCAACACATAGAAATTCCAAATCAACAGGATGCCACTCTGTCAACAGAGCACACAGTCATTCCACATAAACAGGATTCCATTCCATCATAGTCAATGCTACTCCGCATAATACTTAAATGTTTTTTGGCATCAAAATTGAAAACAAACTCATAAACATCACCTGAAAAAAAAACTTTGGAAAAAAAAAAACAACTCTTTTTTTCCCTCAAACAACTTAGTAACCCAACTGTTCTGAAACATGTTATTGTAGATATGCAGAGTGTTCCCACCCTTGGAATCTTCTTTGCTGTGATGCTGAAACACACATTTGGTCCTGCAGCTGAAGGTATCTACCTCCGAACCAGCACAGACGGAAAGCTCTTCAACCTCTCCAGATTAAGAGCCAAGACTAAAGTCAAGCTGAGGTGTCTGCATGACTTCCTCTTTGCAGATGACGCAGCAGTAACTGCCCTCTCATCCGAGGACCTACAGCAGCTCATGACTTGCTTCAGCGATCCCTGCCAAGACTTCAGGCTTACCATAAGCTTGCAGAAAACACAGGTCATGGGACAGGATATTGACTCTCCCCCAGTCATCAGCATCAGTGACCATGAACTGGATGTCGTCCATGACTTTGTTTATCTGGGCTCAAATATCTCAGACATCCTCTCACTTGACGCAGAGCTCAACAGGCGCATCAGCAAGGCAGCTACCACCATGACCAGACTGACAAAGAAAGCATGGAACAACAGCAAGCTGACCGAGCATACAAAGATCCAGATCTACAGAGCCTGCATTGTGAGCACCCTCCTGTCTGGCAGCGAGTCTTGGACTTTGCGTGCCCGACAAGAGCGAAAGCTCAATGCTTTCCATATGCGTAGCCTCCGACGCATTCTGAACATCACCTGGCAGGACAAGGTCCCAACAACACTGTCCTGGAAAGAGCCAGATGCACCAGCATGTACACGCTGCTGAAACAGAGACGTATGCGCTGGCTCGGGCCATGTCATGCGCATGGATGACGGACGGATCCCTAAAGACCTCCTCTATGGAGAACTTGAACTTGTGCAGGGAAAACGTCCCACAGGCAGACCGCAGCTGCGATTCAAAGACGTGTGCAAGAGGGGACCTAAAAGCCTTGAACATTGACCAGAACAACTGGGAAGCAACAGCCCTCGAACGGTCAGTTTGGAGAGACAGACTGTGCAGAAAGGTCTCTCCAAGTTGGAAGAGACACTCGCTCAGCAGCACGGGGACAAGAGAATGAGAAGAAAGGCTGCAGCCCAGGCAGACAGACCAGCGTCAGACTTCATCTGTGCCCTCTGCCACAGGGACTGTCATTCCCACGTCGGACTGGCCAGCCACAGCCATCGCTGTACCAGAATAGACACCTAGAGCGCAACTCCATAGTCTTCCGAGACTGAAGGATGCCTACTTTATCTGAAAGGGAGCCACAACCAAGTTGCCCGAGTGCAGTACAGTGTCTCCTCTGGATGGCTGCCTTACATCAACTTGACATACCTGTGACCAGTCTGTATTTCATCATGAACCAATATACAATCGGCAAACAATAGTCAGCATTATTAACACACAATACTGAACCTGTCAATATGTCAGACTCACTTGTTAATAAACTGCTCCAACCCTTTTCGTCTGTCCTCGATGAACTCTTCCTCAAAGATGCCATCATCTCCCCTGAATGGCAGCTGTCGTTTCAATGCTTTGCCCGGTAATGGCGGTACAACGATCTGCAAGCACAGCACACAGCCACAATACAGATTCTGCACAATCACTTTATTCTGACTGCTTGGGAAAGGACAGAACACATGCTTTACTACTGCACACACAACGAACTGAATGTTCATCACTCCTCACCAATAACCTATGAAAATCTTAGTGTTGATTTGGTCGTAGACTTGTGAAAACAGAAAATACATCAATTATTCCTTCCACATCACTCAATTGCTTCCATCAATCATGTTTATCAAACATTTCCATGACGATCCCACTTTGGATATTCATGTACAACATACTGTGAGTCCAATCCTGCAATATTCTGATGCACAATCAACTTAGTCTGTGCAGCCAGTTCATCTGAATTCAATCGCCACCCCACCCCCTTCCCCTTTCCCCAGTTTCAGATATCCACAACCAAATGGACTACAAATCCCAGTGTCCCACTTTGACTGACTGAATCTGATGGTGGAAGTTTATAGAGATTATTTACAGCTCATAAAGCCCATTTGGCATATAAGCATGCAACACTCTACAATGAAATATATACAAATCCTAATATCAAATTCCAAACATTCCACAGAGGGAGAGTTAAAACAAAGTGAAAATGAAATTGAAAATATTGTCTGTCGACTTTCTCACCAAGCATCACCCAGCTGCCTGTATTTTCCTACCAAGTCCCACTTTACTACCCACATGTTCTCACCCAGGCTGACCCAACTGTCTCCACTCTCTAACCAAGGCTGGTCTCACTGCCTGGAATTTCTCACCAGAGCTCACTTTACTGTCTAAAACTCATCCAGGCTCACTTTACTGTCTACAGTTTCTCATCCAGGCTCACTTTACGGTCTACAGTTTCTCATCCAGGCTCACTTTACTGTCTACAGTTTCTCATCCAGGCTCACTTTACTGTCTACAGTTTCTCACCCAGGCTCACTTTACTGTCTACAGTTTCTCACCCAGGCTCACTTTACTGTCTACAGTTTCTCACCCAGGCTCACTTTACTGTCTACAGTTTCTCTCATCCAGGCTCACTTTACGGTCTACAGTTTCTCATCCAGGCTCACTTTACGGTCTACAGTTTCTCATCCAGGCTCACTTTACGGTCTACAGTTTCTCATCCAGGCTCACTTTACTGTCTACAGTTTCTCATCCAGGCTCACTTTGTTTTTAATTTCTCATCCTGGCTCACTTTGTTGTTTTTAGTTTTTCTCATCCAGGCTCACTTTATTGTTTTTAGATTCTCATTTAGACTCACTTTATTGTTCTTAGATTCTCATCCAGGCTCAGTTTACTGTTTTTAGTTTCCCATTCTGGCTCACTTTATTGTTCTTAGATTCTCATCCAGGCTCACTTTATTGTTCTTAGATTCTCATCCAGCTCACTTTATTGCTTTTAGTTTCCCATCCATGTTCATTTTATTGTTTTTAGTTTCCCATCCAGGCTCACTTTATTGGTTGAAGTGTCCTGCCAAGGCTCACCTTACTGTCTCTTTCCAGTTCATTGCGCAACCCACTCAAAGTCACTGTAACGTCTCCGCACACTGGAATCACGAAGCTTGAATACAGGCAGGTTTGTCTGCAACAACAACATAACCCTCAAAAGTCACTGTAACGTCTCCACACACTGGAATCATGAAGCTTGAATACAGGCAGGTTTGTCTGCAACAACAACATAACCCTCAGAAGTCACTGTAACATCTCCACACACAGGAATCATGAAGCTTGAATACAGGCAGGTTTGTCTGCAACAACAACATAACCCTCAAAAGTCAATGTAACACCTCCACACACTGGAATCATGAAGCTTGAATACAGGCAGGTTTGTCTGCAACAACAACATAACCCTCAACTGTCACTGTAAACACCTCCGCACACTGGAATCATGAAGCTTGAATACAGGCAGGTTTGTCTGCAACACAACATAACCCTCAAAAGTCAATGTAACACCTCCACACACTGGAATCATGAAGCTTGAATACAGGCAGGCTTGTCTGCAACAACAACATAACCTTCAAAATTCACTGTAACATCTCCACACACTGGAATCATGAAGCTTGAATACAGGCAGGTTTGTCTGCAACAATATATATACCTTCAGAAGTCGCTGTAACATCTTCGCCTACTGGAATCACAAAGCTTAAATACAGGCAGGTTTGTCTGCAACACAGCACAAATATCAACAATCACAGGAGTGCTAGCACATGTAGGCTCACCCCATGAAATCAAGCCTGAATTTCACTGAGATATATACTGTGACAAGAAAAGGTCGTTCATGTCTGTATGACGTAAAGAAACTTCAAGTCTTCAAATGACAGACATATACGACACTACAGTATCAGTTTGAAATCTGCAACATGGACAGCATCACCGACTATATAATTTGACACAGCTTGAAATCTGACAGGCCTGAGATTTTCAGAAACCTGCAGTTTTGGTCTGGAGCTTTGAGCAACACTCTCTGATGCACCCACTGAGTGGATAAAAATCGACTGTACAGCTCCAGTCTTCCCATTAGCGCCCACAGTACACTTCAGTGGGAGCTGGCTGGGGCTGAAAAAGTATAAATAACCTAAAACCTGTGATGGGGATCAAAATTCTTGACTTCCTACCCTGCAAGTACAAACAGGCCTTTCTTAATTCAACAACACTTTGTGCTTCTAGATCGTGGGCCTATGACACACCATAGTTTATGTTTTGACACATCTACAAAATGCTATTCTTACTAGCACCTTTCAGCAGTTGAACAGTCACACTGAACACACCATAGTTTATGTTTTGAGACATCTACAAAATGCTATTCTTACTAGCACCTTACAGCAACTGAACAATCATGTTGAACACACCATAGTTTATGTTTTGAGACATCTACAAAATGCTATTCTTACTAGCACCTTACAGCAACTGAACAATCATGTTGAACACACCACAGTTTCTGTTTTGAGACATCTACAAAATGCTATCTTACTAGCACCTTACAGCAATTGAACAGTCACGTTGTGTTGGTACAACCCCGTTTGTGGTTCTTAGTCTACAGTGCTGCCAGAGTACTTTCTGTGACCTGACAGTGATGCTATGATGAGAATTTTCTACTGTCTACAGGCTTAAGTCATTTTACTTGGACTGTCCGACTTTTGCTGTCACACAGTTAAAATGTGGCTTTGCTCTTTTCATTTCTTTGTGAATTTCTTCATGTTCATTTCCATGTGCTCTTTGCATTTCAATTCCTTGAAGGCTGAATCTTCTTTACAATCTTTTGTCCGCCACACATTACCAGTATGACATAATTTTGCCTATTATTGCAATTTGGAACCGAACTGTTGGCAGCCAAAAGTATCTGTGGATTATTAAGTACACATCATTGATACTCTCTTCATTTCCACAATACATGTATCTTTACTGGGAACAAAAAATAAGCTTTGAATATATCCCAGTCAGCAAATTAATAATCATATTTAGGCATTTTGATCTGTGCTAAGTCTTGGGTATCGACTGTTTCATTGAAAGTCATTATGATTGGCAAATAATCTCTTCTGAAGTGTGCTCATAAGTTTGCCATGTGCAATCAGAAGCCAACCGTGGAGAACTCAAGGACAAATCTATAGCACCTGCTCTATGGGTGGGAATATCTGGAATTCTACTAAAACTGCCATCATTTAGTAAACACAAATCAGAATCTACAACACTTTCAACAAATCGGTTGATCAGTGTGGGAAAAACAGCTTGTTTCCAAAAACAAGGAATGGGGCATAAAAAAAATCAAAAGCACTTAGTCCTTTTTCTGTAGAGTTTTCTATTGTGAATAACCACTCAGTATTCTGGTCATCTGGCTCTGTGGGCAAATGCCCTGATACAACATTAACAGCAATGTGTTTATCATTCACACTGGCCACCCATGACTGCAGATGTGGAAGGTCAGATGGTGCAGGGGACGGACACTGAGCATGTGTGTATGTGTGTGTGTTTAGAGATATGGTAATGTGAGCTGAGGAAGAATGAGTTCAATGCACTTCTCCTGAATTTGATGCCAGCTATGAACGAACTGGCTGCTCAATGCGAGTCAGATCAGTTCACCCTTTGTGGCTCTCCAGCTGATCATGCAGTGATGATTAAGTGCTAACATCGACTGACTCCACAAACTTTGGACTGAATCAAGGAGATGTCATTACTTGCTAATATCAACACCACAAACCTTTGGACTGAATCAAGATGTCATTACTTGCTAATTTGACACCACAAACCTTTGGACTAAATCAAGGAGATGTCATTACTGCTAATATTGACTCCACAAACCTTTGGACTGAATCAAGGAGATGTCATTACCTGCTAATATTGACACCACACAACCTTTGGACTGAATCACGGAGGTCTCATTAGTTGCTAATATTGACACCACAAACCTTTGGACTGAATCAAGATGTCATTACTTGCTAATATTGACACCACAAACCTTTGGACTGGATCAAGGAGATGTCATTACTTGCTAATATTGACACCACAAACCTTTGGACTGAATCAAGGAGATGTCATTACCTGCTAATATTGACACCACAAACCTTCGGACTGAATCGAGGAGATGTCATTACTTGCTAATATTGACACCACAAACCTTTGGACTGAATCAAGGAGATGTCATTACCTGCTAATATTGACACCACAAAACCTTTGGACTGAATCGAGGAGGAGATGTCATTACTTTCTAATATCAACACCACAAACCTTTGGACTGAATCAAGGAGAAGATGTCAGGCAAAGATAAACTTGTTTTCTGTCATGATTGCTCCCTACTCTGTGGAATTAGGAAAGCCAACCTACACAATGCGTATAAGGCAACGCTGTTTCCATTTTCTCTTTTATTCAACCACAGGCATTCCCCAACAATTGGAGACAAAAGGCAAGCGCAATAGATCCTTTAATGTTTGCCTCATGCCTTTGCATGATATCCCCTCACTTCAACTCAACTGAGCTGCAGTACTAGGGCAGCTATTTTCCCTCAGGCTGCACAGGATGTGCTGAGCTGAAAAGGAGAACACCATAAACAAATCAACAACTGTATACATAGATATGAATATCAGCAGATATTCACAAAAAAAGCATAAATATTAAACTTAATCTGGTCTGACAGAAGTAGACTTGATAGTTCCCTTGATGTATGATTAATGAATGATATCGCTGTCAGAAGACATCTGACACATTTTTAAAGGCAAAAACAGCTGTTGGAAAACCATTTCTGAGACAAAAAATGACTCTCTAGTGGATGCATGTCTAGACCTGGTGTTGGATGTTAGAAGATATTTTGCATGTCCAAAAATGTGTAGTGACTTGCTTTCTGGTACCATCAGTCATTTAATGATGACATGCATGATGACATTTCAAAACAATGACTGTGGGCAGAAGATGAAGCAAAATTTGAAAAGAGAGGGGTTAGTTACCACCAAGGACACAGACAAACAAGAGTACAGGACTAGACACCCAGTTAGTAGTTGTCCTTGGTGGTAACTAACCCCTCTCTTTTCAAATTATGCATGATGAAGATTTAATGCATCCCATCTCTGTTGGGTGTAGGGTACTTACAATGAACAAATGAGTATATGATTAAGTGTTGTAATCAACAAGGATTTAGGGCACGGAGAAGTGGCTAACTGGCCAATTAGCAGTAGGGCCCTCACCTAGTGTAGGTCTTCAAGCTGTGAGAAGGAAGTCAAAATGATGACGTAAATATTGTCAGATGACAGTAATCAGCAATGCCAGAGTGAACACCCGTGTTCGAATTTTCCTTTAACAGTGAAAGGGACACAACTTACCCTCTCAGACTTGCGAGCATCAAGTGTGGTGCTTGGGGCTCAGTCAGCTGATGATGTTCAGGAAAGGGAAACAGACCGAGCCCATGACAATGGAAGAATAGGGTCTTTCACTTGTTCTGGTATTGCTTAAAAAATGAACTGTGCTGATGCTATTATCAGGTTGGTTGGAGTGTGTGTGGACAACATTGTCGTAGCATCCTGTTGAACAATCATTGTGTGAAGTGACTGCAGGATGTCGTTAGGAGTTTCTGATGTGTCCATCTGGTGAGACGTCCTTGTTTGCTAGGCTCTTCCACAGGAATGTGTAGAAGAACGCAGTCAGAGAGGAATTCACTATGGATGTGAACATGTTGGTAGAAAGCAATGTGGGTAAGGGCATGGCCCAAAGGAGATCCTTTGTTTAAATCCCTATATAAACAAGACACTGGGAAGAAGGAAGAATGTGAAAGAATAGAAAGAAGAATAACAACATGACATGAGGGAGAGAGAAGAGTGAGCAAGACAGATCAAGTTTGAAAGAGCATGGTCTGGGCAACAGAAGCAGAAGCAAGATCTTCAATACAGGGATTAGAAGTCAAAGTCAAACTAAAAAAAACAAAACTTAAGTCCTAAACCTGAGGTGGGGAAAGAAGAGAGGAAGAAGACTTCTACACTGAAGAAAAGTCCCCTGAGATAACCAGAGACTCAATCCTGGAACCTGGTACCATGCCACCTCAGGCATCCCCATCACCCTATGCTGAAGCATTTTGTGATGACCTGTTTGAGAACTGTGGTGTGGTGTGCAAGTGTGTGTGTTTATGTGGAAACCTGGCCAGGTAAGAAGCTATTGTTTCATACAGCCCAGGATAAAGAAGATTTGATCTCTTGTATTTTTGATTATGTACTTTTTGTGTGCATTTTCATTTTTCATGTATGTAGGTAGAATAGAAACTATATTTCTTATTCTCAGTCATGTCACATGTGAAGTGAATACACCCTGTTTCCAGAGAGCGATGAAAGTGGGGGGGGGGGGGGGGGGGGGGGGTGCATGGGTGGGCATGGGTGTGTGAGTGCAAAAATAACCTTGGTTAGTTGGTATGTTAAGACTAATACATCACACTTAATTCACTTAAGTAATGCCATCCTGATTGTCTCCATCCTGGACAGATCTCTGAAATGACTATTAATTTCTGCTTCCTCAAGCTGTCTAGAAGTAGAGAACTAAGTCACAGTGCTATTAAATGGTATGCCCATACTGTACCATGCAACATTGATCTGCAAAACAAAAGCAAAACAAAACAAAACATACACACATAACAACAACAGCAAAATCTTTTTAATTATTGATACTGAGTAAATAGAAAAGTTCCGAACTTTTTATACTGTCGGTCATGCTAACATTGTCATGTGCTCTTCAATCTTGTGACTAGCCGCCGGTACAAAAATTGCTGAAGATCCAGATCCACATTCATAAACCCATGACGGAAAATGAGTAAATGCTGGTGTCCGTTGGGGATGAAGGTGAAACTGCCATCAAGTTTGAGAATCATTGAGAGGCGAAGTCTGGGTTTCACTATAATCAGGAAGAATTAAAAGAATCGTTACAAAACATTCGAAAGTTCGCCGTCTAAAATGTTACACAATATTTCAAACTGTAAATGGCAATAAAGGAAAGAATCATTTCATCCCGAACTCAAGTCTGCCTCAAAACTGACAACACACTGTCACTTCCGTGGCACCAGTTCAGCATTTGAAAAAAGGGGTGGGTCACTGCTTACTTCATCTTGTCAGCATGGAAATGTCATGTCTTACCTTCATTCGCACTTCGTAGTCTGTGTACCTTGCTTTCGCCACACCGTGTGTCTGTGGATCGACAACATCGATCTCAAGAAAGTTTGCAGGCGGTGAATATGCATCTTCAAGTGTCTGTTTCTTAGGATTTATGCGGGCAGTCGCGGTGTTTGCCATTTTTGCGTCTTCCCTCAGAAGAACAACAAATCCTGTGACGTTGCAATATTTGCAATAAGCTAGGCTATGACGTTTCGTTCACATTAAAAAGGGAATAACTCCTAATCAACTGTTAAGAAAACGGGAATCTTCTTCCGTAGAGTCTCCACAATCAACTAGCTGATTAATAATTTTTGAAACGGGGATATGCTGTTAAAAAAGAAAAAAAAAAAGCTATTCTAATTCCTATATATCCCTTCTCAACAAGCAATAATTGTGTGCGGGATGGTGAGGGGGGGGGGGGGGGGGGGGGGGGGGGGGGAGTACAAAGGGAGAGGGGAGGGGGGCGCGTATACATATATATATGGTATATGTGTATGTGCTTCGAAGTGTGTGTGTGTGCGTGTGTGATTGAATAAACGTGCATGTATATTGAGTGTGTGTGAGGGCGTGTGTGTATACATGTGTGTGTGTGTGTGTGTGTGTGTGTTGTCGTCGGTTTTATGCCCTTCCACTACAGTGATTCAGACAGTTTTGTGTGGGTGAATGAAGTATGTAAGTGATTGAGTGTGTTAATGATAGAATATGACATCCCCCCCCCCCCCCCATCCCTCCTTATCCCTCTGCCATTTAATCAAAACAAATGAATAGAGATAAGATCTAAAGATAAAGGCCAATTGAACTACTTAACAAACATTTGCAAGCTGACTCAAGAACACTAGAACTGTTTAAAATGCATGGTAAAGGTAAGGAAGTCGATCCATCAGTGTAACCATCAATACCCGAATTTGTAAAGAGTTCTCTTGCTCTTGGGCATTGGATTAGTAAATGACTGATACTTAAGTTTTTCCCACTCACACATTTAACGTCATGACAGTATTTTCTTTTCAGTGCATTCAAACAAAATCTATGGATTAAGCTTCCAATCTCCCTAGACGAGGAAAGAGACTGTTTGTACGTTTTCCCCTTGTTCCCATCACTAAACTTTTACACAGTGTAAACAGTTATCGATATTTAGTGCCGAATTAATTGCTATACTTAGGTCGTTTTAGATTCATCCTAAATTTTCCAATAATAATTCCCAAATTATGATAGGTTTGTGTGTGTGTGTGTGTGTGTGTGTGGTGTGTGTGTGTGTGGGTGCTGGGCGGGAGTGCGTGCGTGAGTGCGGGTGCGTGACGTGCGGTGTGTGTTGTGGGTGTGGGTGTGTGTGTGTGATGTGTGTTGTGTGTGTGGTGTGTGGTGTGTGGGTGTGGGCGTATGCTCTTGTTGATAAAGTCTGTTTGTGAGATCCTGGAGCTCGGTGTGATGCGCAAAACACTCCAACCCCCAACCCCCCCCCCCCCCCCCCCCAACCACCCACCCAGGAAGATATCGGCTGACCCGAAAGACGGTTGACAGACCCCGGTTATTGCCCCCCAACTGTGAGGGATGAGGTTTGTGTGTTCAGGTCGATATCATTCTGCGAGGGGTAGGACTGGCATGGTTCTGAACAGGAAATGATGTTGGAAAAGGTTCTTACTGGGTTCTGGGATAGCTAGGCAGAAACCTTGCATGAATACGGGACTGTGGGTCGTAGGGAAGAATTGCCTGACTGCCGACTGTCCTCGGTTGCTAATATAATGTGGCTACTCATAATATATAAGAATACTTATATAGCGGCCCTAATTGTCGGCTAGAGACCAAGCTCTAAGCGCTTTACAATCAACACTCATTTACACGACGGGCTGCCTACCTGGGTAGTGCCGACCTGAAGAGCTGCCAGCTGGCCGCTTCATTCAGTCGTTTCCCGTGTCATCCAGTTCAGTATCGTTCAATTCCCCATTCCCACTCATTTTCCTTACTTCCTTCATTCTTTCCATTTCTCACTCAGGTGCATGCCTAGATGTTAACGTGTTCTCATTCATACCTATGTGTACGTGGACAAACTGGCCTATCCTCTTCCGAATGTTGTTGGTGATGGGATTTTTACGGGTGTGCAAGATGTTATGCGTGTGGTCACACACGGAAACCCGGTTTATAGGTCTCATTCGAAGGACCTGTATGGGGACTATTGAGAAGTAACTGTGCTGGCTGGAGTGTTCGTAGAGGGCTCTTCGGGACGACTTGGACGAGCCTCTCGTCAATGAAAAAGTCTCTTTGGAAAGGCTCTGAGAACCTGCCATGGCCGTTGTGCCCAACCCGGTCGAATGGCCTTCTCAAAGTCAAGGAAGCTGTGGGAACAGGGTACTTTTGGTGTGTTTGTAGAGGTTTTTTCAATCAGGACTCAGGCAGTTGATTTTTGGGAAATTGCTTGTTTTTTTTGTTTCAAAACAGTGCTCCAGCACTCTTCTAAAAAACTGCTGTGTTCTTCTGATAGCAGTTCCTCAGCCTTGGATTTCAGTCGGGTGAGGATAGTGCGAAGCATGACTGCTGGGATGGCTGATCAGAATTATGAGTATTGTAATTTTCAAATTGTTTGAGGTTTTGCCGTTCTTTTGGGGTTTAAGGGAGTCAACAAATGAATGGATCACCACTATGATGGGCATATTCTTTTCTGTCCAGATCTTCTGACAAAGCATTGTTAGTGCTCTCGAGCTCCTCTTTCCCTCTCGTATTTCACAAGTCATTTCAGCTGGGACATTGTCCACTCCTGGGGATTTCCCTGGCTCAGACTCTGTTTGTCGCGGCCTCAACCTCCTCCTTCAGTACGTGGAGACCGTTCTCATTCTCTGCGGGGTCGTTTGGTTTGTCCCGCAAAATGGATGTGTACGGGTTGAGCTGGTAATTGTAGAGGACATCACAGTATTATGTTCAGTACTTCTCCTTCTTCTGTCAGTAGCTTATCATTCTTATCTTTGATGACCGCATGATCTTGTCTGGTTAGTCTTATTGAGGGTCTGAGTGTGTTGTTAGGCGTCTTTGCTGTTCCCTGCTTCCATGCCTTTCTCGATTGCTTCGCACAGCTCCTCTATCCAGTTTTCCTCAGCTGTCTTCACCTTCTTCCTGACTTCTCTGCTTCACCTGTTGGTACTGCATCCTGGCTTTGTCGCTGGAGTGTTTCTTTCCTCTTAGTTCCCGGCTCTTGTCACACAGACCTAAGACCTCGTTTGTAACCCAAGGCTGGATCTTCTTCTGCTTTTTTCCCACAACTTCTTCAGCTGTTGTAGTTAGCACCTCGTTGATGTTATTAGCAAGAGTGTGTCTACATTGCTGTCCACTTAGTTGAGGGCAGTAAACTTCCCACCTACTTGAGTCTGGAACACCTCTGCAATTCGGGGTCCTTCAACTCTACTTCTCTCTAGGTCAAAGCGATGGGGGGGTTCTTTGGACAACGCTTACATTGTAGCTTGAGCTTGAAGGTTGCCAGGACAAAGATCATGATCGCTGCCAGTGTCGGCGCCTGGGAATGTTCTGTTTTTGCGTTTTGTTGATGCTGGACTTGTAGCGTTGTGGGGCCAAATGAAGTATACTTGGTTGACTGAAACTTGACCATTTGGTGAGTGCAAGGTTGTGATTCTGGACAGCTTATGTGGGTGGAGAGTGTTGGCTAGGGTAAGTCGATGGCTTTTGGCATCTAAGGCCTCTGTCGTTGGTTTCCCTAATGCCAAATTTTCCTGCGTGTTCCTGCCCAATTCTGGTAAGCATCTGGGCCAACCTTGGCATTCCAGTCTCCCTGGATTATGATCATGTCTCTTCTTTGGCACTGTTGCTATAATGGAGTCAATCTGCTCGTAGAACTCCTCGATTTCCTCGTCATCATGGTCTGACGTTGGAGCATAGGCCTGGATGATCGGTCAGTCAGGTTATGGGGTTTTGCAGAGATACGGAGGATGGAAATAAGTCTGCTTGAAATGGGTGTGTGCAGCTGATGAGACATTGCCTGCCAATTTCTTTCCGATACGATGAAGGCCAACCCCCGTACTCAGCGTACTTCTAAGGCAACCCCGTACTTGGGTACTTCCCCGGAGAAACCAGAGATCTTATGTCCTTTCTTCTGATGTTGTTTCCGAAGCCAGTCCATCTGACTTCATACAGTCCTATGATATCCCAGCGATAGGAGCGCTTCAGTTCATGGGTCATTTCTTGTAGCTTGCCACAGGCATAAAGGGGTGTGAACATTCCATGCTCGATGGTGTGTCTTGGGTGGTTAGGGTGATTTAGGTTGATGTTTTTCACTCAGTAGCCCACTTGTCGCTCCCCATCCTGAAATGAGTCAGTGGGACACGTGGTCGTCGTTGTTAATCCGGTACCCCACCCCGACCGATCCGGCTTGGTATTCTTTTGCTTTCTCATCATGTCCTTTCATTATACATGCATTCACAAAAATTCTGTTTGACCATTATGTAATACTGAAAATCTATTATAAGTATTGTTGTTTACACAAATGGGTTTTACTATTGCTTGATCGCTTCTTTTAATCAGAATTTAGGGTCTGACAGAGTCCTGTAACACCCTTGGAGGCCTGCGCTGTGTTGACGATGGGTACAGGCACGCGCAGGACACTCCATTAAGATATCAAGGGACATAACTTAGCATCCCCATGGGTGTACCAGCCCGTATTTCATGACTGCAGAGCCCACCGGCGAAAAACACCACCCTCCAGCTGTCGAGCACACCCCACAGACCCAACCACCCCTGCCCACGGACAGATGAAGACAGTGCCACTCCAGACACAGCCAAGCTTTCGCCATACGGTCTTATGTGCCCTCAAGAGAGAATCCAAAGTTGTAGTCTTTCCCACTGTCAACAGGGACTTCCCTGTGGTCAGTGGGTCTTTCCTCACCGTCACTGGACCTTTCTCCAGGGTCAGCCTAGTTAAGGCAAAGAAGAAAAATAAGGAGAATCTTGTTTCCTGTTGCTGGCCAGCTGCCCAGTGGAAGAGAGCATACCAGGGTAAGTCTGTGCAGAACATGGTTTAAGGGGTTTGCCTAGGATTCCACTGAGTCAACTCACCACTTGCCTCTGAACTTTCGGAAAAGACGTGTCCTCAACCGGCATAAAGTAAGGACCGTCATGAATGGGTCAACGTTAATGTTGTTTGCACTTCGGTTCTTCACTCAGCCAACAGGCAGCCACTATAGAGGAAAGTG
>JADBJO010007021.1:117500-121147 GCA_016801955.1 Conus betulinus
GATTTTCCTGTCTATGCGTGGATGCGATAATTATAACGTTGGCCGCTACAGAAAAATATTCGCCGGCGCGAATTTATACTGTTGTAGATAGCTTTACGGTCAAAAGACCAGCAGAAGATTATAAGAAGGAAAGAACTGAAACCTGAAAAGGATCGGCGACAGGCCTAAAGGCCTACCTGTATTTGGAGCCGACTATACTATACTATACTATACTATACTATACTATACTATACTATACTATACTATACTATATCCCGAAATTCGCCGTTACAGTTGCAGCTCAAGGGCACCAACCCAACCATTTTTAGATAGCACAAAAATCAATGTGTTGCGTCCCTTGGCAGTAGACCGTGTGGTGAACAATGTATGATATTTACGATCACTGTTGGGTTTTCACAAAATGGCGCGATAAAGAGTTCAAAGGGTCTAAAGGAACCGTTTTCCCTCACCCCTTGCTCACATGCGCATGCGTGCACGTGAGGGTGTGTGTGTGTGTGTGTGTGTGTGTGTGTGTGCTTGCTTCACCGTTCTAATGTGGACTTCTTTCCGTTCAGCTCATGGTGTCCTCAGAAGGCTGAGTGTGCTGAGAAGATGTCAAAGTGAAAACGAAGAGCCGTGAAGTGCAATGCTACACATTCCTCACTTCCGAGTGACGCACCCCCCACCCCCCCCCCCCCCCCCCCCCCCCCCCCCCCCCCCCCGCTCCCCCCCTCTCCTCTCTCTCCACTCCTCTCTCTCTCTCCCTTACACACATATTCACTCACACACACACACACACACACACACACACACCACACACACACACACACACACACACACACACACACATACACATTTTTATGTCTGATAATAAAGTTTTTTTTAAAGGAAAAAGACGATAAAGAAAAGAATGAACATTCACGTGCACGAGTGTGCACACCCATTCTTGAACCACATACCCTGTGAGGACACAAAATCACATACTGTCTCATTCTGCATATCTTATAAGGACATAAGAATTAATTCACATACACCTGACCTAATTTGTTGCTCTCTAGTCTAGACGAATTCTGAAATCTAGAAATTTGCTCTCAGTATCCATCAAAAAAAAAAAAACAGAAAGAAAAAAGAAAAAGAAAAAAGAAAGAAATCAGAGCAATTCTCAGTGTGTGTTACTTTGTGTTTGCTCTTTTCCCCAGATCTTGTTGTATGTACACGTGTCATATACGGGGTGTACAGGCAAGCTAGGAACACCCATTTGGGGGATGGGGATAGGTGTGTGGCGGGGGTGGTGGGGGGTGTGACGTGGGTCTCGTTTGTTCTGTGCACTCTGCATCAGCATTGGTGCAAAGTGATTTGACACGGTAAACAGCAGTTAATTGGACTTATGGGCGTATAATCATCTCATCATGGGAGCAAGTTACCCTACATGTTTGTCATTATGCACGTCAGTTGTAACAGCACAGACTCTGACGCTGTCAAGTATTTGTGACGTGACATCACAGAATTCAGCTGACGGCGTATATATGACGTAGAGAGGGGGATGCCGTTGGTATTTTCAAGACTACCGCGAAAGAAACACTTGTCCCTGAAAGCTTTTGCTGTGGTGACGTCAAACTCAACCATTGTGATGCCGCTGGGCTACTGAAGGTAGTGGCCAGCTGTCCTGGTAACAGCGCCGATAAGTGCCCTTGATTCCGTTTTGAGCCATGCTATTCTCAAGGTGGTTCCATTCAATAGCAGTGCCATTAAAATGATAAAAGAAAGATGCTATTTGCAACCACGTTCAAGCGATTAAAATGCGCATAATACTTTTTCCTCAAAAAAACGTCAAGGCTTCTGTGCAATGAGAGAGAGAGAGAGAGAGAGAGAGAGAGAGAGAGTATCCGCAAAACAAAGAAAGCATTCACAGACTGAAAAAAGGCATACTGGGCCAGTGTGCACGGTGTTGCTGTTTGTCCAATACTTCCCCGGGAGCACAATGTTTCAGGCAGCCAGTGATACCCCTTAGGGTGGTTTCATCATAAGATATGAAGGTTTGTTTTTTTTTTTTTCAAAAGGAGCATTCTTAGCACAACTTCACACCTCCATCCTGTCCAAAACTCAGCCAGCTCAGCTGGGCCTACTCTTGCAAATCTGATTGGCAAGTCAGCTCAAATTCGCCGCTGACTTCCATGCCTGGAAGCTGATCTTTCACTACATACATACAGACAATTTCTGGTTTGTATGCAAGGGTTTTAAGACTGGTGCCACTTTCGCTACATTAAAGTTGAACTCCATATATAAAGTGTTAAAAAAAAAAACAAAAAAAAAAGCTCAGTGTTATCACCCGGTCAGTACCCGTGACGACATGTGCTGGAGTGCAGTGCAGTCGGCGCCAGAGGACAAAGCGACAATCACAGCGGTCGCTTCTCACACTAAATGTTCTATAGGAACAAAGTCACGGCTGGCCTGAAGTTTAGACAGAACAAGATGCAAAGCATATAAACATACTCCCAGTTTACCTTGAATAAGCCTACAAATAGCCCCCTACTTTCTGAGATATTCCATAAAGAATAAAACCCGTTTGGGGCCGTTATAGCCGTTAGTAACGGCTATTATGGTAGAATAAAAACATCGGACATCATCCGTGACCCATAATGAACATACCAACAAATTTTCAGAAAGATCGTCCCAGGAGTTTAGTCTGGAGAGAGTGGAACACATTTTGACCACGGACAGACAGACAGACAGACAGCATTTCTTCGTTCCCATTGTAAAGTACTCCCTGTTCTATAAGAAGTGGGAGTACAAAAAGCGGAAGTTCCCGAAGTATGTCGGCTACACGGGCATGGACCGTCAGAGCTTCACCCTGTGTGGGGCATGGACCGTTAGAGCTTCACCCTGTGAGGGGCATGGACCGTCAGAGCTTCACCCTGTGTGGGGGCATGGACCGTCAGAGCTTCACCCTGTATGGGGCATGGACCGTCACAGCTTCACCCTGTGTGGGGCATGGACCGTCAGAGCTTCACCCTGTGTGGGGCATGGACCGTCAGAGCTTCACCCTGTATGGGGCATGGACCGTCACAGCTTCACCCTGTGTGAGGCACGGCGTAGTGGAAGACTGTGCCCATCTCTCTCCTTCCACTCAGTCTCCCCTCAACTGCATCATGTACCCCGTTACAAGTGGGTTCATAGACAGACCACTTCCCCTCAACTGCATCATGTACCCCGTTACAAGTGGGTTCATAGAGAGACCACTCAGTCTCCCCTCAACTGATCATGTACCCCGTTACAAGTGGGTTTATAGAGAGGGTTCTTTAAACCGAAAAAAGCCCGACCCAACAAGTGGTTTGAACACACGACCGTCAGCTCACCAGGCAGACGCTCTACCCAATGAACTCCGGGCCCCGCTTTGTCTCCCTTGGCAATTCGTGTGTCTCTGTGAAAAGGAGGTGAATGTTTCCATGCTTCAGTGCCGAATTAAAATTCCGGTCATTGACATCTTACATTTATCATCATGTAGGAGACCTTTTCCTTTTTCCTTTTTCTTTCTTTCTTTCTTTTGTTGCTGTTGTTGTTGTTGTTTCTTTTTTTTTTTTTTTTAATGTATCTTGGATCCTGTATATCAAGCAGGTATTTCGTAACAGAACTACTCTCTACGCACTCAATGGAAATGATGTTGTAAT
>JADBJO010007022.1:2500-7500 GCA_016801955.1 Conus betulinus
CACCTCTGTGCTCGGTCCGTATGCAGAGGCTAGGGAGCTATCCTCTCTAACCGTCAGCTGAGTCTTTCTCTGAATAATCTCTGAATGATTATTCCAGCCTCTTCTCATGTGGCCTTAAAGCCTGATTATGACCTCTGTTTTAAATCATAAATTCCACAAGAAATGTGAGGGAGAACTTCAGGTCATCCACCCCCAGGAATTCGTGTTTTTCCCCATTCTAAAAACGCTTACGTTGACCTGGGAGTTGTGTTTGCTTTCTCCGAATTTCCAGACGATCCATCTTGGATTTGCCACACTCTGAAGACTGCGTTGATCCTGAATCTTACCACAAAGACCTCACCACCAGCTGCCTGCAAGACATTTTTTGCTGAACTTTTTTTCTGAAACAATATCGTTTCAAAAAACATTTGCTGACGGTTCCAAGTCTGAAGAAGGAGTTGCTTGGGCTGTTTACTGCTCAACAGCCCCCTTTCGGAAATGTTCACAACACATTCCCTCTCATAGCTCCATCTACACGGCTGAGCTCACAGCGTTAGCTCTGGCACTTCAAATGGTCTCTCTATATCAAAGTGATAATACACAATTTTTCATTCTCTCAGATTCCCGTTTTACTTTGAAGGCGATTACTGACTGAATCCTCCAGCACCCCCAGTTCCTGACTTCTTTTTTAACTGAACACCTCTCTGCCGAACTCTGGTGGCTACTACAACATTGTTTTGGATTGTTTTTGTTTTTTTCTCTTGAAAAAGGCCACGTGGCCGAAAATTAGAAGAGAGTGGCATTGTGATTTTCTATAATGTTTTCTTCCCTTTGGAGGACTATTGCTTTGTTTACTACAAACATAGTTTTGTTTTGGCTTCACAATCCTGGTGGCATTCGGAGCTATGAGACATCTTGCAGAACATCAATAACGGAGAATTGTGCAGGTTCTCTATTCCTAACACTGATCTGAAACCCAAAGCTCAGACTTAGAAATGATAAACAAGATGGGCAACTCTTGCTCCCTCCCGTGATGAAAGAAACACACGCCCTAACTCCGAAGGAATGCTGTTTATGACACCGAATGGTCAGCAGATATCACAACCCAGAGCACACACAGAACAAACGAGGGAAACATCCCCAGGTCAAAGACCTCTGGCAAGAAGACTGGAACACCCACACAGATAACAAACTTTCGAATCTTTCCAAACCTTAGAGAGTTTTGGGGTATTCTGCCACTGGTAGCCGTATAGACAAAACAGTTTTGCGCCGACTACACAAACATTACACCTTTAATACCCATTGGTATCTTTCAAACGGCGGAGGAACTCCACGGTTCATTCCGTGTGATGTACATGTTATATAAAACATGTCCTATATAGACTATTAGGATTTACATGATATCAGATAATACACTCTTCAGAGCAGACTCCATAAAGACCTTGTTCAGAGATATCCCATCCGATCTGATTTTTTTTAGTTCTTGGAACAGGTAATTTGTACGAAAGATTTGTAAAGCAAGGTGTACATGTTATAGAAAACCTGTTTGAATGAATTGTGTAATTCCTTCTTTTAAAAAAAAAAAAATATGAGTAGGGAATTGGCTTTGAGGACTCATTTTTTCTCACGTTATGCAGTTCCCCGTTATGGGATATCCATCATTTCTTTTACAAGTATCTTTAGCACTTACTTACACGCTCTATCTCTCTCCTACATCTCTATTATCTCTCGCCTCTTAATCTACTCTATCGCTCTATAGCATCTTTATCTTGCGCTGGCGTCTGAGTTTTCTGTAATTCTTTTATTGTACATAAAATATATATCTACTATAATGTCTCTATCTCTCTCTATCTTCTATCTACTATATATCTTCTATATGTTGTGTCACCCATGGGTGGGGTGTGTGTGTGTGTGTGGGGGTGGCGTGGGTTACGGTCCTTACCTTTTTGTGATGTGTGTGGGGGTGTGTTCCTGTCATCTCTCCGAACTGGGTTCTGCGTTACTCTCTCTCTGCCTTCTCTCTCTGTCTCTGTCTCGGCGCTTCGTCTCTCTCTCTTTCTCTATCTCCTCTCCTCTCTCGCCTCTGTCGGTGTTCTGTTCTAGCTCTCTCTTATCTCTATATCTCTCGATATCTTAACACATGCGGTTCTGAGTTTTCTGTCTCTCGCTTCTGTGCAACCCATTTACTGTCTCTGTCTCTCTTCTCCTCCATCCCTCTGTGTGTGTGGTGTGTGTGGTGTGTGTGTGTTGTGTGTGTGTGTGTGTGTGGTGTGTGTGTGTCTGTGTGTGTGTGTATGTGTGTGTGTGTGGGTGTGTGTGTGTGTGTGGGTGTGTTGGGGGTGTTGTTATGTGGTGTGTGTGTGTGTGTGTGTGGTGTGTGTGTGTGTGGGTGTGTGGTGTGTTGTGTGTGGTGGTGTGTGTGTATGGGTGTGGTGTTGTGGTGGTGTGTTGTGTATGTGGGTGGATGTGTGTGATGTGGGTACGTTGTGTGTGTGTGTGTGGTGTGGTGTGTGTGTGTGTGTGTGTGTGTGTGTGCGGTGTGGCTTGGTGAATGGGTGACTTGAGTTTCTCTCTCGTCTCTGCTTTCTATCTGTATCTATCTGTTTCTTCCCTCCTGCTCTCTCTCCTCTATCTCTCTCTCTGTCTCTCAGATCTCCTTCATCTCTTCTCTATCTTTCTCTCTCAGAAATGAAGTTCTCTCTCTCTCTCTCTCGCCCCTCTCTCGCTCTCCTCTCTATCGGTCTCGCTCTCCGTAGATTACGATGACGAGAGGAGAGTCCTAAAGTTCTCTCTCTCTCTCGCTCTCCGCGCTCTCTCTCTCTCTCTCTCTCTCTTCTCTCTCTCTCGCCTCTTCTTCTCTTCCTTTCTTCTTCCTTCTTCTCTCAATTTAACCCTCGCTGTCTTTAAGAGAAATGGAGTTCTAAGCTCTCATCTCTCTCTCTCTCTCTCTCTCTCTCTCTATCTCTCTCTACTTCTCTCTCTCTCTCTCTCTCTATCTATCGTCTGCATGACAAGTCTTACAAAGCTCACCAATTTCATCATTGCTTTCAACCCCACCCACCGTTATCTTATTGGCGGCCCTCCGTCAATCCCGGTTTCCCCACATCCCCATCTTTACCACATCCAACTTAACTTCCTTCATACCCCACACCACTATCTCGCCATCCTCATCATCGTCATCATCATCATCATAAGGATCATCATCATCATCAGCGGGACCGCAACGACCATACACCACCACTTGCCATCAATGACGACTGTTTTGCTCCCCGCGCTAATGGCCAAATAAAGAGTGTAATGAGACTTTGTTTTCATGCTCCGCTCCGCTTTGGCACCTGCTGCACCTCATAAGCTCTCTCCATTTCTCCAAAGTCTGTCTGTCCTAAATGTCTGTCTGTCTGTAGATGTCTCTGTCTCTGTCTCTGTCTCTCTCTCTCTCGCTCTCTCTCTCTCTATCTCCTCTCTCTCTCTCTGCCTGTTACTCTATCGGTCTGTTCAGTCTGTCTTTGTCTGTGTCTGTGTCTGTCCTGTCTCCTCTCGTGTCTCTATCAGTCTGTGTAGTGTCTGTCTCCTCTGTCTGTCTCTATGTCCCTGTATGTATTGTCTGTCTCTCTACCATGTGAATGGTGCACGCATATCTCTGTGTATATAAGCATGCGCGGGCAGTGTGGTGTGCGTGAGTGTGTGTGTGTGTGTGGTGTGTGTGTGTGGTTGTGTGTGTGTGTGTGTGTTGAGTGGGTGTGGGAAAGAACACCGCGCAACGCTCCATATGTGTATATAAGAGTGTATGTGTGTGTGTGTGTGCTGGTGTGTTGTGTGTGTGTGGCTGTGTGTGTGTGTGTGGTGTGTTGGCAGTGAGTGAATGAGTGCACTGACAGTGAATGCCTGAAGTGCATGAGTGATGGCGCGCGCGAGCGCGAAGAGCGCATGAAGTGAGTGGTGTTGTGGTGGTGTGTGTGTGGTGTGTGTTTAGAATGCTGTGCGTGTTTTGCTCGGCTGTGGCTGTAGGGTGTTGTAGGGTGTGTGTTTGTTTGGTGGTTTGCTTGTATGTGTGTGTGTTGTGTGTAGTGTGTGTCTGTGTGTGTTGTGTATGTGTGTGTTGTGTGCCGACCCCTCTTTCTCTTCCCTCTCTCCCCTCCGTATTCCTCTGATTCTATTATTCTGTCGGACTGTATGACGTGAGTGATTGAACCATCTCTCTCTCTCTGTCATCGTATCCTACTCTCGTTCTCTCCTCTCTCTCTCTCTCTAATCTCTCTCTATCTCTCTCTAGTCTCTCTCTCTCTCTCTCTATATGTATGGCTGGGCAGTTTTGTCATTAGTCTGTGAAGAAAAAAAAAATCAATAGCAGCGGCCAATATGGCGCTGGCTCACGTTGGCTGGCTGGACCGTACTAATGAAGAATAATTACCGTAGACGCAGGGGCCTCAGGGCCACACGCCTTTTTCAATAATTAAACCATTTCCCCCTTTGGCATGTCTCTCTCTTCCTCTCCTTACTAAACCATCCCCTTTAATGCTGATTCCTTTTTCCTTTTTTTTTATGTGTAACCTCCGTACCATCATTAACCTAGTGTGGTGGTACGTTCCAGTGGCAACAGAAAGTGGCGTTTGAACTCTGTGATTTTTTTCTTTTGTGTTCACCATTAAGACAGGGGCATCAGCACTTTGATGGAACGCTAGTTTCCCCAAAACGATTGTCGGCCTGTCAAGCCAGGCTTCTGACTGACCTGCGCACAACATGGTAGGGTTCCATGCCCTTAGTGGGGTCTCCCCTGTAAGGCAAAGGGTGAATGTCCAGACTAACACTTGACCCGCCTTTCTACCGGGTTTCTGCCTTTCCGAATCGATGTTGTCCGTCTCCTGCTCCTCTTCAAGTCTTCTTCTCCACACTCTTCTTTTCCTCTGCTGTTTTTTTTTTTTTATAAGACTGGCCACGTTTTCCGTGCCCTTGCGATCCGACGGTGACAGGGTGACAGGGAAAGAGATTCTGAAGGTTTAGAGAGCAGCTGGACACGTTAC
>JADBJO010007022.1:12500-15000 GCA_016801955.1 Conus betulinus
CCCTTCGCCTTCCTTATGTGAATCGCAGTATGATATTCCCTCATCACGCAGTTCAGGTGGAAAAATCAAAAGTGGATGCCGGTGCCGGCGACATTTCTGACAAACCAGATCTACTAATCACTCAAACGCGGCGAGCCTCACCTGACGCTGACGTAAGCGCAGGAGACGCACGTGCCCTGCGCGTGTGGCTGCTTTCGTGGCCCGGGAACTATATATATATATATATATATATATATATATATATATATATATATATATATATATATATATATATATATGACAATAATAATATTGGTAATGATAAATAGGTATGCTGATTTTTTTTTTTTTTTACGCCAGCGTGTTTCAGTTTAGCCCGGCTGTTGCGATCATCAGTCAAGCTCACAGACACACACACACACACACACACACACACACACACACAGCACACACAGACACACACACACACACGCACACACACGCTTGCACACACACACACACACACACACACACACACACACACACACACACACACACACGCTCAAGAGCACACACACAGGAGCACACACAGACAGACACACACACACACACACATGCACGCATGCACGCATGCACGCACGCTTGCACACACACACACACACACACACACACACACACACACACACACACACACACACACACACCACTACGCATACGCACGTGCGTGAGCACTGTCAGAGGGAGAGTAAAACAGAGTGAAAGCGAGAGAGGGGTTGGGGATTGGCGGGGAGGGGGGTGGTGGTGGAGGTGACGGGGATAGGATGAAATGGAAAACCAGACTATTAAGAAAACGAAAAAAGAGATGTTTATGTAATTCATATCAGATGAGAAGGGCGATGCATCAATGTGTGTGTGTGTGTGTGTGTGTGTGTGTGTGTGTGTGTGTGTGTGTGTGTGTGTGTGTGTGTGTGTGAGACAACTTTGAGATCTGACAATAAATTGGAGTCAGTCAGTGTGTGTGTGTGTGTGTGTGTGTGTGTGTGTGTGTGTGTGTGTGTGTGTGTGTGTGTGTGTGTGTGAGAGAGAGAGAGAGAGAGAGAGAGAGAGAGAGAGAGTTGCTTCTTCTTTTTTTAATTGATATGTCTTTGTTGCTGATTTCCCAAATGTTCTCTTTCGTTCCCATGGTATATGGAAACTTCAGCGTGAGCACCACACAAGTGAGCCCAACACAGACCCCCTACACCCACTTTCATCCCCACCCTCCACCTCAAAGAAGATTCTCCATAACATTCGATTGAAAAAGTCTTGGAGAGGGGATCTCTACTTTTTTGTTTCGAAACTTTTCGGCGATGAAGACAATGGGGGTAACATTCACTGTGATTGAAACAAAAAATTGTGGGTGTGTTGCTCTTCAACTCAAAAACGACCTCATTCCCCCCGAGCCCCTCCCATACTAAGCTCTCCACGCACACGCACACACGCACGCATGCACGCACGCACGCGCGCGCGCGCACACACACACACACACACACACACACACACACACACACACACACACACACACACACACACACACACACACACTGTAGTGACTATCAGATGTAGGAAAAAGATATACGAAAGTCCGCACTGTGAACGTCCCTTTCTCCTGTAAAGTCAACGACATGGATATCCTTGATAGGAGCTAGCCAACCAGGAGAATGTCAAGACATCGTAGACTGCCAGCCGCAGAACCAGGCCGCAAGCCAGGTCTGTGGTCACGTGATAACAAGTGCTCTCCCTTCCCTTGTTTTGCTTCGTGAGTGCGTTCCCTTTGATAGTCCCTGCCAGACATGTTGTAAGTTTAGGACATAGAATGAGACTCGAGCAATGGAAAACCGCATATTCTAAACGTGTAAACTGTAGTTGTGGTGGAAATTCATCATTCGGTATATGCTTCTGGAATATCCAGAGCAAAACATATTGCCTGGAAGATATTGGAAGATAGTTCATGTCGTCGAGATAAACAGGCTGATAATCCATTGTATGATAAGATTTGTATTTTCGTCAAGCTAGACAAAACATGTTGCGTAATCAAACTGGTTATTTCATGTAATTTTTTTTTCTTGTATCTAAATATTTTGTCTCTCATCTTGTTAATAGTGGTACTTAGTCCTTTTTGATAGTATCGTTTTGGACGTGTGTGTGTGTGTGTGTGTGTGTGTGTGTGTGTGTGTGTGTGTGTGTGTGTGTGTGTGTGTGTGCTTTTTCTTTTTTGCTTTTTTTTCTCCCCCCCCCCCCCTTTTTTTTTTCTTTTTTTAGCAATTGTTTCATAAAAAAAAAATTCCGCGGGGTTATATCTATTACTATTGTGGGTTGGGGGCAAGCAAAGGTCGTGAGAGAAGTTTCCTGGCTAAGGGACATGTTAGTTTTTGAAAAAACTCCGTACCTGCTCCTCCTTCTCCTTCTCCAGACCTTGCGGAAAGACATTCTTTCACAACAGTCTTCTTCTTCTTCCCCGACCCGATATCTCGGAGTTCTCTCCTGTCCCCCTTCCTCCCCC
>JADBJO010007022.1:22500-25000 GCA_016801955.1 Conus betulinus
GCCCGTGTCTCTTCTTATGATTCTCTACCGTCCGCACATACACAGTCTCTGGCTCTATATAGGCCCTGGTTACAACGTATTGCGCGGCTTAAGGCTTCACAGCCTGAGTGAGGGCCCAGCAAGCCCAAAGCATAATAGTGAACGTATCTATCCACAGATGACTGCAAGCTGTCAAACTAGATCGGGAGACTAGACGGTGCATAGCCACTGGTTGCTCCACCATGCCTGATGCAAGTTTGTTGGCAACTACTGGCTCCCGCTGGTGGACGTAAGGCAGGATACATACATCTCTCTCTCTCTCTCTCTCTCTCTCTCTCTCTCTCTCTCTCTCTCTCTCTCTCTCTCACACACACACACACACACACACACACACACACACACACACACACACACACACACACACCACACACACACACACACACATTGTGTGTGTGTGTGTGTGTGTGTGTGTGTGTGTGTGAGAGAGAGAGAGAGAGAGAGAGAGAGAGAGAGAGAGAGAGAGAGAGAGAGAGAGAGAGAGAGAGAGAGAGAGAGAGAATCACATGTATGAAAAAGCTACACAAAACACTTCCTCTTTGGCAGAGAGGGCAAATTAGATCCATCTGTGTGCTGTTCTTGTAACGGTAATGACGATGATGATGGTGACGATGATGATAATGAAAACTGGAGAGACAGGGGGAGAGAGAGAGAGAGAGAGAGAGAGAGAGAGAGAGAGAGAGAGTTGGAGGGAGGGAGGGAGGGGAAGTGGGGAAGGGAGGAGGGGGGGGAGGTAGGGATGGCAGCTCGTGTTATTCATCGTTTCTGCTTCACACACCCCGAGTTAAATTATCTCCCCTGATGGATGTGATCTGTCCGACAAGCTTCTGACGGCAGTTGGGATAATAATGGTCACCGGCTCTGTACAGCAGAAAGGACGTGTTTTATGGAAGACGGTTAGCCTCAAAAGGTCACTGTTATTGATTCACGATGAACACAGTAATTATCCTTAAAAAACACACACACACACACAAAAAAAAAAACGGTGATAGATACTGATATGATGTGAAAACAGTAACAATATCTGTTACAAATGTCATTATGAGATATAAACAGTTTCACATCAGGCACAGCCGTCTGTTGTCATGAGTCATATCTCGTATGTTTTCATCAGTCACAGTCGACTGTTGACCTAGTCTGATTTATGAGTCATAATTATGCTTAAATGAGTCGTATGTGTTTTATTTTCATCAGTAAAATGTACTTGTTTCATAAGTCATTTTATTGTTTTCATGAAGCATAATTATAAGTTTTCACAGTCATTATAAGTATTTTCATGATTGATTGTGATCTTTTGTCATGCATCATAGTTACTGTTTTTATGAGTATTAATTATCTGTTTGCGCGAGTCATGGTACTCTTTTCATACGTTGATAGTTACCGAGTAACGATTATCTGTTTTCATGAGTCATAAGAGCTGTTTCCATGGATCATGATTTCTGTTTTTATGGCAGGTAGTAGCCTTTCTTTCCTGAGTCATAATTACATTTTGTCATTAGTCATGATTATCTGTTTCAATAATTCCAGTGATTTCTTTTCGTTACTCATCTGTTTCGATGAATCGTAAATACCTCTTTCCATGAGCCATAGTTATCTCTTTTCGTAAGTGACAATCTTGTTTTCGTGGGTCATAACTATGTTTTCGCGAATCATAACTTTGTGTTTTCATGGATTATGGGTTAATGTTATTTGTCTTTATTAGTCAGAATTATGTTTTCATGATGATCGCGTTTGACCACCACGTCATACCTAAAAGCAAATTTTAAAAAGTGCTTATAAACCAACAACATCTGTGATTATTTGGCGTGAAAACACAGAATTATCAATGTTTTCGTGAAGGCAATGAACGTGTTGACAAATAAAAACGCTTATTATGGACTTTTGACCTACTACTCTACCATACTTTTTACCAGGTGGATGGTGAGGTTAAAAACTGGTTTGCGTTCTTAGGTTAGAACACCAGCTAACCCGCATGGGTTGACTGGAACCATTTCTTGTGCTCTCTCTCTCTAGTGGGACATGGGAATGGAGGGGATTTTGTTGCCCATTGGCACATACACCGCTTTCTTGACAGGGCCTAGGAAAACGTAATTTAGACGAAGAAAGAAGTCTTTAGTGATGTTTGTCAGGTCAGTCAGTTAAAGCTAGCTGATGTGTTTGGCTGGTTGTTCAGTTGGACGTTTGGTGGTTACTTGGGGAATCATTTATATTTATCTAATGACTTGTATCCTGTTTGGTAGCCGAATAACTTCCTTGCTTTCACGTGGTCGCCAAGAATGATTTTCACATTTGGGAGGCAGAGAGGTAGGGGTGAAGAGATTTTTTTATGTCCCTAAACCGTTTGTTAAGAAGTTGGAAAATTACAGTACGATACAGAGTCTTCACTGGTGAAGGACCTAACGGCAACCCATAATTGACAGCCCCCCACCAGGGCTGTCAGGGTTGTGGAAGAAGCAGCCAGGGT
>JADBJO010007022.1:40000-42500 GCA_016801955.1 Conus betulinus
CTCTCTCTCTCTCTCATCCCTACACTGTCTCTGACTGTTTTCTCTTTTTTTGACTGTCTCCTGACCACATATCTGTCATTCTGTCTGTCTGCCCATCTGTCTGTCTTTCTTTCTTTCTTTGTTTTCCTTTGTTTCTATTCTTTCCTTCTTCTCTAGTTCTCTCCGCCTCACTGTTTTAATTGCCCGTACTCGCATTTCATTCCCCAGCGTCATTCTCCAACCGTTCCCTCTGGGTTTTCTGTTACTTTCTCTATCACTCTGTCTCTGTCTCTCCACTCTCAGTCTCTGCCTCAGTTTCTGTATCTGTCTATCTGTCTGTCTGTCTCTCTTTTCTCTTTCTCTCTCTTTCTCTGTCTGTCTGTCTGTCTGTCTCTGTCTCTCTCTCTCTATCTCTCTCTATCTCTCTCGCTCGATGTGTGTGTGTGTGTGGTGTGTGTGTGTGTGTGTGTGTGTGTGTGTGTGTGTGTGGGTGTGTGTGTGTGTGTGTGCACGCGCGCGCGTATATGTGTGTGTGTTTCTCTCTCTTTCTTTCTGTCTCTGTCTCTGTGTCTTTCTGTGTTTCTGTGTCTATCTCTGTTTCTGTCTCTGTCTCTGTCTGTCTGTCTGTCTGTCTCTGTCTCTCTCTCCTCTCTCTCTCTCTCTCTCTCTCTCTCTCTCTCCTTCTCTCTCTCTTTCTTCTTTGTGTGTGTGTGTGTGTGTGTGTGTGGTGTGTGTGTGTGTGTGGAGGGGAGAAGTGTGGAGAGGAAGTGGAAGGGAAATGAGGGGTCGCTCGCTTGCTCGCTGTCTGTGTCCTATCCTCTCTGTCTGTCTGTCTGTCTGTCTGTCTGTCTGTCTGTCTGTCTCTGCCTCTTCTCCCTCTTCTCTCTCTGTCTTCATCCATCCATCCTTCTATGTGTCCATTCTGTCTGCTTCCCCTTCCACCTTTCTCTCTGTCTCTTTCAATCTCCCCCCCCCCCCTTCTTCCCATTCCTTCATTTGGCCTTTCTCCTCTCCTCTTTCATCCACACTTCCTCTCTCTCCTTTTCTCTCTCTTCTCTCTTCCTCGCTAACCCTCTTCTCTCTCTCTCTCTCTCTCTCTCTCTCTCTCTCTCTCTCTCTTTCTCACTCTCTCTCCTCTTCTCTTCTCCCCCACCCACCCCCATCCCCTCTCTCTCCTCGCCTTCAGCACCCTTGTTCTCTTCTAATCCCCCACTCTCTCTCTCTCTCTTGTCTCTCTCTCTCTGTCTGTCTCTGTCTCTGTCTCTATGTCTGTCTGTCTGTCTGTCTGTCTGTCTGTCTCTCTCTCTCTCTCTCTCTCTCTCTCTCTCTCTCTCTCTCTCTCTCTCTCCTGGTCGTCTGTTTTTGTTTCTGTTTCCGTCAGCTCCCGTGAGGTTCTCGGTGGGGAGTGGGTTTATTGCCCATGAAAGATAGATTGTTTATGGACTGCGATGCTTTTCACAACTGTTGCGTCAGGAAAGGTGGGGAGGGAGGGAGGGAGGGGGGTGAGTGTGTGTGTGTGGGGTGGGGGGGGGGGAAGAGAAGGGGTGAGGTGGTGGTGGGGGAGGGGTGAAAGGCCTTGTTGCTCCGGTCGGATGGTGCAACAGATTTCTTCGTGTGCCTGCGTTCTGTTGACAGGGTCTTCTCCCTCCCTCCTCCTTCGGTCAACCCGCCTCCCTCCCTCCCACCACACCCCTCTCACCCTCTCACCTCGGTCCCTCCCTGCTTCTTCTGTGTCTCCCCTCCCCGTCATTGTCTATCTGTCTGTGGCTGTCTGTCTGTCTCTCTCTCTCTCTCTCTCTCTCTCTCTCTCTCTCTCTCTCTCTCTCTCTCTCTCTCTCTCTTCGCCAGGACCTAATGGAATGTATGATCTGTTGTATCAAAAATGTCCGATGTACTTGTCTCTGTCTGTCTGTGTCTCTCTCTCTGTCATTCTGTCTGTCTGTTTCTCTCTCTCTCTCTCTCTCTCTCTCTCTCTCTCTCTCTCTCTCTCTCTCTCTCCGCCTCGATCTATCTGTCTGTCTGTCTGTCTTTCTCTCTCTCTTTCTCTTTTTATGTCTCTATTTCTGTGTTTCTCTTCTCTGTCAGTTCTGAAACAAAAAGAAACAAGATCAGTTTTCCCCGTAAGACTATCATATCTCTTGTGCAGGTTTTGTTTTGACTTAGTTCCGCTTGACTTCTTTCTACTCTCCTCCTCCACAGCCCTGCCATCACTCTTCCTCCGTCCCCGCTCCACCCCCCTCTCCCCTCTGTCTCTCTCTCTCTCTCTCTCTCTCTCTCTCTCTCTCTCTCTCTCTCTCTCTCTCTGTCTATCTCTCAGTCTTCGCCTGGTCCTGTTGGAATACTTTTGTCTCCTGTATCAGAAATGTCCCAGTGTTTTGCTTGGCTCAACAAACGAAATAAAACCAGCATGGGGGAAGTGAAGATCAGCGACCAGTGGATGAAAGCTGGTGGAGTGTATATTCCCATGCCCACAGAGCAAGACTCGGATGAGATTATCCACTTCAGGCCAGCACCTTTTGTG
>JADBJO010007022.1:47500-52500 GCA_016801955.1 Conus betulinus
CAGTAAGAGGGAGCGTATTAGGGGGGGGGGGGGGGGGGGGGGGGAGAAAGAAAGAAAGAGGCAAAGAGTGGATGAAGCAAAGAAAGAAAGAAAGAAAAAGGAACCCATAAAAACAAGAAAAAAATAGAAAGGGGAAAGAGAAACCACACCACGCGACTCGCACTCAAGAGAGGGGGTCTCCCCCCTCTCCGACTGAGACAACAAAGCTGGTTTGCTAATCAGCAGGTCGCATCGGCTCCGAACCGTACCTCCACCCCCGCCCCGCCCCCACCCCCCCCCCACCCCCTACCTCAACCTTGCACTCCTCTCCCCTTCCCTTTCCACCTCCCTTTTCCCCTCTCCTTCCCTCCTCTCCCCCTCCTCCTCCTCTTCTTCTCACTACCACGTTGTGGGGGGGGGGGGGGGGGGGGGGGGGGGGGGGGGGGCGCTTCGGTCAAAGGGGTGGTGGGGGGTTGGTCAGTGGGGAGAAGAAAGAAAGACAAAGAGAAGGAAAAGAGAAATGGACACTGGCGGGCCTTGCCCTACTCGCCTTATGAGGGTCTGACGAAGTGGTCTACTGTCTTTCCTCTCTGCTCTGGTCTGTTTTTGTCGGAGCTACAGGCTCCTAGATCCCTCCTGTCGAGGCATAGATGGTTTTCTTTTTTTTTACTTATTGAATGTTATCACTGCTTTGTTCTTTATCCACATTTCAAAGGGCAGATTTGTTTCATTCCTTCACATGAGTTAGTTTTGAATGTGAGGTGACTGAAGGTGCAAACTGAAACAAATAAAAAAAAAAGATTGTGGGTAGTTCTGCAAGACAATACGGACAGACAGATTGCAGGACAAAACACGACGCGTTTCGACCTCTTGGGTCTTCTTCAGAGATAAAACAAGCGTCATCGGGGACAACGAAAACGAAGGAACAATCACGTACCTTATATTCGGCAAGGGAGATGGGTGTTGAATGAATATGAGAAGATAAGTTATTGTTCGTTCTTCGTTTTCACTGTCCTGAATGTTGTTTTTACCTGAAGAAGATCTGAGAGGTCGAAACGCGTCGTGCGTTGTCTGTAATCTGTTCGTCCGTATTGTCTTGCGGAACAACTAACAATCTTGTTTCACATCAATTTTAGAGGGGCCCGCAGTCAAATGGTTGTACTGTTTACATGCCGAGCGGGACAGTTTTAACGACGGGGTTTTCTACGGCTCGAAAAATTCTTTGTCCATCCAGCAGTGAATGGGCACTTGATTCACTTCAGGGAAGGTTAAGGCGGGAAAGAGAGGGATAGGGCCCGCCTCTCATGATCGCACCACATCCTACGCAGGGAAGTGTCCTAACAGTGAACTGTCCCTCAGGCCTAAGGCTGTGGGACTTTTAACCTTTAAACTCCGGTACGAAAGGGCTGTTTGGAAATTGGAAAGAATGCATACGAATGGTGCTTCGTTTGTTTCTCCCTACTGCTCTCTTGTCACCTTCCGCATAATGCTTCAGGAGCTGTTGTTCCCACGTTGCTTGTTTCTGGCTTTTCCCCCACGCCAAAGCCGCTGCACCGGCGGTCCGCTGGGAAGTGTACAATGTCAGGTCGTTAGGAGGCAACCCGTTAGAGAAGACGCTGCACTGCTGCCAAATCACTTGGTAAGGATTTATGACGAGTGTGCCTCTCTTTCTGTCTCTGTCTCTCTCTCTCTGTCTCTATTGCTCTCTCTCTCTCTCTCTCTCTCTCTCTCTCTCTCTCTCTCTCTCTCTCTCTCTCTCTGTATTTTTTTCTCTCTCTCATTGTTTCCGCCTCTGGGCATGTCTGTCTGTCTGTCTGTCTGACTGTCTGTCTGTGTTTGTCTCTGTCTCTGTCTGTCTGTTCTCTCTCTCTCTCTCTCTCACTCTCTCTCTTCCCTCTCTCTTTTTTTGTCCGAGTTTCTCTCGGTCTCTGTGTCTCTCTCGGTCTCTCTCGGTCTCTTTCTCTCTGTATCTCTTCTGTATCTCTGTCTCTGTCTCTGTCTCTGTCTCTCTCCTCTCTCTCTCTCTCTCTCTCTCTCTGTTTACCTGCCTGCCTGTCTATCTGTCTGTCTGTCTCTGTGTCTCTGTCTCTCTCTCTTCTCTCTCTCTCTCTCTCTCTCTCTCTCTCTCTCCTTCATTTATGGAAGGCGTCCATTTGCGACCATTAAGTTAGTATCCTGGCGCTGGTTTCAAAACACCGAATGACTGTGTATGCTCTTTGAGTATTGATGTCCCCCGACAATTGATTGGAGTGGTTGTGTTGTTTTAACAACTGGTTAAAAGCAACGTGATGTGGAGAAACATAGGCTCGGGTACAAACCATCTCAGGTGTTACAAAAATAGAAAAAAAAGATGGGTTTCAGAGGTGCTGCTGCGTTAATAGCTAGGTCTTCTGGGGGTAAAAAAAAGGGAGGGCGAGGAAGGGGGCCAGGGGTGTGTAAATAGCTTAATAAACCCCTTCAAATACATACTAATTGAAAGCATTTGGCAAACTTGTTATCAAGATTAAGATTTGGCTTGCCCGACTGAATCAGTGCACAGCGCTCAGAATTAATGAAATGGCGAAGGCAAAACGAAACACTCATTATGTGCTGTTGAACACATGGAACCAGGTCTTTGAGGTGATTATTCCTATCGACTTCCGTTTTGGCTCAGTGGCAAGATCGTGACATTTTGTGCGTTATAGTACACGCCGTTCAGCTAATATCTGTTACAAATTTAGTATTCTTTCTAATGTACTGAACTTTAAAACCAAATTACCTGCGGATAAATTTGTCAAAAGTCTAAATCTTGCGCTCACCAAAGGGTGACAAATGATTTGTACAGCAACTTAATTACAACGATTCTGAGAAACACAAACGGTATTTAAATTAAAACAAAGGTTCGGTTTTTTTTTTTCTATCTTTTCTTGTTCGTTGTTTTCTTTTCTTTCCTTTCCTTTAAAAAAAAAAATTTTTTTTTGAACAGCCGAAAATGAAGTTCGTTTTGTTCTTTGTTTGCGCTATTGTTGAAGTTTTAGAGCCTCAGTTAATGGAAGCGAAATTTACAAAACACTAGAAGAGTGCCTAACTAGATTATGACTAACGTTTTTCACTTCCAGGGTGACATTTGTTTGTGGCTGTTTACTAGTTGTGAAAAGTCTGTATAAGTATGTTTCTCTCGTGTTTCTCCCTGTCACCAAAAGGAAAAAGAAGAAGAACAGGAAAATATGTCAAAGGTGAATAAATGTTGTTCTTGTAAATAATCCAAATGACTTCAGGATTGGCATTCAGAAATCTTGACAACCGTTAGACATCTTGTTGTAAATGTCTTGAAAGCGTCCAGACAAACGGGAAGTGGTTCTTTCTTAAATTACCTAATGTACTTGATGTTTAACTGCAACGTCAGTCGCATTGATACTGTTTGAGGTAGTGATCCCCCCCCGCCCCTCTCTCTCTCTCTCTCTCTCTCTCTCTCTCTCTCTCTCTCTCTCCTGTTTATCAGTGGTTAAATCGTTCTTGAACACGTGCATGTTGTTGATTTCAGGGTTACGTTTTGGATGATACTGTCTCTCTCGTCTGCGTCTGTATGCATTTTTCTTTTCGTGAAAATCTCTTTTTCTCTGTTAACATTTGAGTGAAAGCAGCAGAAAAACGGCCCAAGCACCAATACTGTAGCAGTAAATCCATCAGAGTCACGATGAAGTTGCCTTTCACTTTGTTTTTCTTCCTCGTGAGTGAAGGCAACAGTAACCGTGCTAAAAACAAAGCGCCGCCCCCCCCCCCTCCCCGCCCCACCCACCCCCCTCGCCCCCTTCTCTTCCCACACACACACACACACACACACACACACACTCCCTTTGTGTACTTCCCAAAAGGAGTCACTGATAGCAATTCAGACTGGTTACATAATTTAAACTTTGAAAGTAGTAAATGGTTAATTGCAGGGGACTTTAATGAACATGCTCCTTTCTGGGATAAAACTTGCACGAAAGTCAGCTCAAACCGTTTAGTGGAGAACATATCAGACTCTCCACTCGTCCTGTTAAATGATGGAAGTATCACGAGACTGTCTGAATTCCCTAGTCACAGATCATCTGCAATCGACTTGTCTTTAATCTCCCCATCTATGGTCCCGAGGTGTACATGGCAAATTTATGATAACACTTTAGGGAGTGATCATATTCCCATAGTTATTTCTCCGAGAGGATCTGTAGTGAGCCAAGATGACGGTAAGGATAAAATCCCAAAGTTTGATTACAAGCGAGCTGACTGGGGCCAAATTTCAATCTGTGCTATCTTCATATGACGTCAATTCTTTTGATAAATCTGACATAGAATCTATGTACAGTCATTTTACTATCTCACTACTGCACGCAGCCGGTGAGGCAATTCCGATTCTTAGTCAATCAAAATCTCTCAAAAACACGGGTAAAGTGTGGTGGACAGAATCTTGCAGAAACGCTGTTGATAAAAATAAAAGCACGTTTAAACAGTACGCAAAAGTAAAAAAGGTAAAAGGGAGTATACCAGTTAAAACTGCCAAGAATCATAGGAGTAAAGTAATTGAAAATGCTAAACGCGAGTACTGGTCATCATTTTGTTTTAATGAAATAAGTGAACATAAAGATATCAATAAAATTTGGAAAAAGATCCATGAAATGAAAAACGGAATCCATTTACCTGCATATCCAATCATAATAGGAGCTGAAAAATTTCCTTCGGCATATCAAAAAGCAGAATCATTTGCTGACATGTTTTCCAAAAACAGCTCCTTCTGTAGTTTATCAGACAAATGCAGAGTTATGTGGGAAAACCAATCTAACGAAGAAATGTACGCTGATCCTGACGAAAATAATGATCATTATCTAAATGCTGATATTACTTTTCAGGAATTACACTCTGCGATTTCTTCATTGTCTAATAAGAAAACGTCTGTTGGTTTAGATGCCATTTCTAATGAAATGTTAAAACATATACCACAAAATTTTGTTTTACTTTTACATGAAATTATCAATAAATGTTGGATTGAAGGGGACATAACT
>JADBJO010007022.1:57500-65000 GCA_016801955.1 Conus betulinus
AAACATGCTTTCTGAAGCTGAATTGTTTCATCGTCTGAAGGATTAGGCAACAGAATCCATAGGTATATGAGCTTTGAAAGAATCATGGACTTCAGTATTGCAGTCCTGCCTAGGGGTGTACATATACGCTTTGACCAAACGTTAAACAATTGTTTCACTTCATCAAAATTTATCTGCTGTGTTCATTTCTGTCATTTTTGATAACTCTCCTGTGAACCAAATACCTAGTATCCTATATTGTGGTGGATTCCATTTCATTTTCCTTTCGGAAAGATATTCACATTTTGAGTTTTTTTTTTCGTTTTCCTAACCATACATTTACAGGTTTTTCATAATTGAGTTTAAGTCCTGAAATTTTTTCAAACTTTTTAAGAGTTTTAAACAGCTTTCCATACGAAACCCTATCCCCTTCTAATGTGAACACTGTATTGTCTGCAAATTGGCTGATATTAAACATCGTATCGAGTATTTCAATGCCCTTTATTCTCTCGTCTTCCCTGATTTTACATGCTAAAATTTCTGCACACAAAACAAATAGATATGGCGAAATGGGATCACCCTGACGGCACCCTCTTTCTATATCAAAACTCTTAGATACTTTCCCATTCACAATTACACAGGATCTTATGTTTTTATAAAATGTCGAAGCCCAACAGCATATACCTTCCCCAAACCCAAAAGTTTTAAGTATCTTATTCATACATGTCCAGTTTATCGAATCAAACGCCTTCTCATAGTCAATTGATACCAGTAAACCAGGAAGAGAATTTTGTTCCAGATAAAACATTATGTCATACAAGGTTCTTATATTTTCTCCAATGTACCCTCTTGGAACAAAACCTCTCTCTCTCTCTCTCTCTCTCTCTCTCTCTCTCTCTCTCTCTCTCTCTCTCTCGTCAGTCTTTCCATATCTCTGTCTTTCTCTCCCCCTCTCTCTTCGTATCTTTATCTCTGTCAAGCTGTATCTCTGTCTCTGTACACACCCTCTCTCTCTCTCTCTCTCTCTCTCTCTCTCTCTCTCTCTCTCTCTCTCTCTCTCTCTCTCTCTCCTCTCCCTCCCCTCTCTCTCTCTCTCTCCCCCCCCTCTCAAAAGAACACCATTACATAAAAACTACACTAACAGCAACAAACAACAACATCACAACCACAAGCACTCTCATGATCGCGCGGGCGGCGCGCGCGCGCGCACACACACACACACACACACACACACACACACACACACACACACACACACACACACACACACACACACGCGCGCGCACACGCGCGCGCGCGCGCGCACACACACACACACACACACACACAAAACGCTGCTTCAGATAACATCGTTCACATTTTAAGGGCAAAGTTTTCTCGTGGACTGTGGTAGAACTGTCCCCTCAGTGATGTCTACCAGTCGGCCTGTCAGTAGCTCTGGGAACGTCCCCTCAGTGATGTCTACCAGTCGGCCTGTCAGCAGCTCTAGGAACGTCCCCCTCAGTGATGTCTACCAGTAAGCCTGTCAGCAGCTCTGGGAACGTCCCCCTCAGTGATGTCTACCAGTAAGCCTGTCAGCAGCTCTGGGAACGTCCCCTCAGTGATGTCTACCAGTAGGCCTGTCAGCAGTTCTGGGAACGTCCCCTCAGTGATGTCTGCCAGTCGGCCTGTCAGCAGGTCTGGGAACGTCCATCCGCCGAGACAAGCTTACGGTTTATTGTGCTCAGTGTGACACTGGAGCAGAACTAATATTCTTGGCAGACAGGTAGATTTGCCCGCAATCTTTCTCGGCCACACTCTCTTTCCTCTTTCTATTTAGAATCTGTTGCACCGTACCACACACACACACACACACACACACACACACACACATACTCGCGCGCAGGATTTCACGAATCTGTGTGTGTGTGTGTGTGTGTGTGTGTGTGTGTGTGTGTGTGTGTGTGTGACGAGCACACACACACGGGTTCGCACACACATACACACTTACACCCGTGCGTATTCAAGCACCTACACATTGGCGCGCACGCACGAACACACACACACTACTCTCTCTCTCTCTCTCTCTCTCTCTCTCTCTCTCTCTCTCTCTCTCTCTCTCTCTGCCCCTTGTCCTAGCCAGTCCCCCCTTCCCCTCCCCCCTTCTACTCACCTCACCCACCCTCTCCTTCTCCCGTCCCCCTCTCCTCCTCTTTCCCCCCCCCCCCCCCCCCCCCCCCCCCCGACATCCCCCACTTCCTCCACATTTCCCCCCACATTGGTTTCAACAGCGGCAAGTTTGCGGCGGCGCTGAGCCCTGTACTTGGATCACGCTCCAAGGCTGAAACCGCCATGTTTGACTTGGCGTCGCGCCTTTCCGGTGGCTTGAGCGGTCACGTCACGTCACGTCCGGAGGTGGCCAGTGCACGTGGATTAGCAGTTGTGCCGCCTCCCGCCCCTCCCCTCACCCCTTCCACCCCCACTCCGTCGTTAGGAGTGTGTGGGGGAGGATGGGGGGGGGGGGGGGGGGGGGGCATTCCGCTCTTAATACCGACACCACAGACACAGTCGTCGCTTTTTTTCTGTTCAAGTTCACACTGTTTTTAAAGCCCCAGTTGAACGCTAGAGGGCGATGTTAGGGCGTGGGGGAGGGGGGAGCTGGGGGGGGGGGGGGGGGGGGGGAGGGCGGCTGACACATCGTCAGAGTGTGGCAATTCCCGAAGGTGTTCCCGGTTGATGATGTTGCTGCATAGCGAGGTGATTGGAAATATCTTCGTTACTGAGTTCTGGCTCTTGAAGACAACGTCGTTTTCGTTTTGTACATCGAAGCTCAAGAGGGCAGTAAAGGATTAGGAGTTGGACATGGAAGGTTAAGAGGGCAGTACATGATAAGGGGTTGTACACAGAAAGTTAAGAGGGCAGTACATGATAAGGAGTTGTACACAGAAGGTTAAGAGGGCAATGCAAGGATAAGGAGTTGTACACAGAAGGTTAAGAGGGCAGTACATGATAAGGAGTTGTACACAGAAGGTTAAGAGGGCAATAAAGGATAAGGAGTTGTACACAGAAGGTTAAGAGGGCAGTACATGATAAGGAGTTGTACACAGAAGGTTAAGAGGGCAATAAAGGATAAGGAGTTGTACACAGAAGGTTAAGAGGGCAGTACATGATAAGGAGTTGTACACAGAAGGTTAAGAGGGCAATAAAGGATAAGGAGTTGTACACAGAAGGTTAAGAGGGCAGTACATGATAAAGAGTTGTACACAGAAGGTTAAGAGGGCAATAAAGGATAAGGAGTTGTACACAGAAGGTTAAGAGGGCAGTACATGATAGGAGTTGTACACAGAAGGTTAAGAGGGCAGTAAAGGACTAGGAGTTGTACACAGAAGTTTAAGAGGGCAGTAAAGGATAAGGAGTTGTACACAGAAGGTTAAGAGGGCAGTAAAGGACAAGGAGTTGTACACAGAAGGTTAAGAGGGCAGTAAAGGACAAGGAGTTGTACACAGAGGGTTAAGAGGGCAGCAAATGATAAGGAGTTGTACACAGAAGGTTAAGAGGGCAGTAAAGGATATAGAGTTGTACACAGAAGGTTAAGAGGGCAGTAAAGGATACAGAGTTGTACACAGAAGGTTAAGAGGGTAGTAAATAATACGGAGTTGTACACAGAAGGTTAAGAGGGCAGTAAATGATAAGAGTTGTACACAGAAGGTTAAGAGGGCAGTAAAGGATACAGAGTTGTACACAGAAGGTTAAGAGGGCAGTGCATGATAAGGAGTTGTACACAGAAGGTTAAGAGGGCAGTACATGATAAGGAGTTGTACACAGAAGGTTAAGAGGGCAGTACATGATAAGGAGTTGCACACAGAAGGTTAAGAGGGCAGTAAAGGATAAGGAGTTGTACACAGAAGGTTAAGAGGGCAGTACATGATAAGGAGTTGTACACAGAAGGTTAAGAGGGCAGTACATGATAAGCAGTTGTACACAGAAGGTTAAGAGGCAGTGCATGATAAGGAGTTGTACACAGAAGGTTAAGAGTGCAGTGCATGACAAGGAGTTGTACACACAGAAGGTTAAGAGGTCAGTAAAGGATAAGGAGTTGCACACAGAGAAGGTTAAGAGGGCAGTAAAGGACTAGGCGTTGTACACAGAAGACTAAGAGGTCAGTAAAGCATAAGGAGTTGTACACAGAAGGTTAAGAGGGCAGTAAAGATAAGGAGTTGTACACAGAAGGTTAAGAGGGCAGTAAAGGATAAGAAGTTGTACACAGAAGGTTAAGAGGGCAGTAAGGGAATAAGAGTTTGTACACAGAAGGTTAAGAGGTCAGTAAAGGATAAGGAGTTGTACACAGAAGGTTAAGAGGGCAGTAAAGGATACAGGAGTTGTACACAGAAGGTTAAGAGGGCAGTAAAGGACAAGGAGTTGTACACAGAAGGTTTAAGAGGGCAGTAAAGGACTAGGCGTTGTACACAGAAGCTTAAGAGGGCAGTAAAGGACAAGGAGGTGTACACAGAAGGTTAAGAGTGCAGTGCATGACAAGGAGTTGTACACAGAAGGTTAAGAGTGCAGTAAAGGACAAGGAGGTGTACACAGAAGGTTAAGAGGGCAGTGCATGACAAGGAGGTGTACACAGAAGGTTAAGAGGGCAGTGCATGACAAGGAGGTGTACACAGAAGGTTAAGAGGGCAGTAAAGGACAAGGAGTTGTACACGGAAGGTTAAGAGGGCAGTAAATAATATGGAGCTGAGCCACGCACGTGGACCGTAAGACTTCGTCAAAGCTTTTTCGCATCTCTCTGTCTGTCCGTCTGTCAGTCTGTCTTCTGTTTGATTGTCTGTCTGCCTGTCTGTCTGTTTGAATGTATGAATCTCTCTCTCTCTCTCTCTCTCTCTCTCTCTCTCTCTCTCTCTCTCTCTCATTCAATCTCTGTCTCCTTCTGTATCTCTCTCTATCTCTCTCACTGTGTCTCTCTCGTCTCTCTCTGTCGCTTTATCTTTATCTTTCTCTGTCTGTCTGTCTGCCTATCTGTCTGTCTGTCTGTCTCTCTCTGTCTGTCTCTCTGTCTATGTCTCTGACTCTGTCTCTCTCTCTCTCTGACTCTCTCTCTCTCTCTCTCTCTCTCTTCTTATTCAGTGGCCTACTTTCATATCAATATTTTAACTCAGCTGTATGTGTGAATTTGTGTGTGTGTGTGTGTGTGTGTGTGTGTGTGTGTGTGTGTGTGTGTGTGTGTGTGTGAAGAAGAGATGAGAGAGAGAGAGAGAGAGAGAGAGAGAGAGAGAGAGAGAGAGAGAGAGAGAGAGAGAGAGAGTAACTGTGACTCAGTTCATGGAGAACCGTAGTCTTTCTCATGACTGAAGGAACAAAGCTTGTGAAGTCTTGATGCAGCCACGACCAGTACAAGTCTGGAACCTTTACGTGGAGAAATAAAGGGAAATACAAGCTGATCATCGTCACACAGTATGCATTCGATCTCCTGGCATCGGAAGCTGAGATGACTGATGCTGAGGGGCATGCAGTTTCGGAGGGGGGGGGGGGGGGGGGGGGGCGGAAAGACTAAGAAAATGGGATCTGCACCTCTTTCCCTCAAAATACACATCAATCAAGGGTCCGAAACTTGCATGATGAGATTAACAAATACTTAGAAAAGGGACAAAAACCGACAGGGAAAAAAAAAACTGCAGCGGAACTGAAACTGCGAACTACTGAAAACGTGACCTCGATTCTACTCGCTGCGACCAATGCACTGCGCATGATGGTGGAAAAGGTCATGCCTCACTGGGTGCGGATGTTCCTGTGAGCTAGGTATGTCAGGTGGACCGTGGTGTGAAGCAGAATCAAAAGATGACATCGATGAGTTAGAGTTGAAAGCAGAATTCGCTGGCTCTTGATAAAACAGGGCATTCCCATCAGACTGAAGATGGAAAACACTGCAGCTGCTGCTTGCGTGGGTAACGATGGGGGCGAATCGTTATTCATACAGCTGTAATTCGGTTGTGGAACACATTTGGACTCTTTGTATTGAAAGAAATATTTCGTCGGTGCAATCCGAATATGTGCCCAGGGGAAACAATGCGTGACTGCTGATGACACTGCAGAAACACAGTCTTTGATGCTGAATGGGAATGGTCATGTTGGTCAATGGAAACAGGCTTGTAACCATCAATGAATTGAAAGCTGATGCATGGTCATGTTGGTCAATGGAAACAGGCTTGTAACCATCAATGAATTGAAAGCTGATGATGAATGGTCATGTTCGTCAATGGAAACAGGCTTGGAACCATCCATGAATTTAAAACTGACGTTGTTTCGTTTTGCTTCAAGAGTAAACTGCCCGTTCTCCAGAGAGGCTGCGTATAGATCCGATCCTGGTGCCTGTGCATTTAATACTTTCAACTTTTGATGGAGTTTCAGTTTCAGATTTTGTTCTTTTTTCCACATTCTGCTCGATTATTAGGATGCTGTAGAAGCAAATGCAAAAGGCCAAGTCTGTGATTGCAGTTCCCCTCTGGCCCAGCCAATGGTGGCTCCAAAAAGTTTGCGAACGCGTTGACATACACACCAGTTTTTCCGCTGGGGGGCGCGCGGGGGGACCTTGCTACAACTTTCCAGGCAAAAATCTTCCACACAGGCCAAGAAAAGTAAGTCACTCCATTTAGTCATCCACAAAAATCTCTGAAAAAACAGATTTTGAAATTCAGGACTTTTTTTTTATAACAAGCAGCTGACATCATCTTCTCGTCTTGGGGACCAGAAATCTCCAAGATCTGTGCACAGCATCTCAAAAGATGGGGAAAAATTACGCGAGTCAAAGGAACATCGATACTGTTCATCCGCATCTGAATAGGGCAGTATGTTTTCTGAAAGTACTGTTCAGGTCAGGTGTTAGTAGCAGCAGTATTTGTGTGGCAAGATCAGCTCTCTCGCGTTACCCGAATACTACAGATTGTGACCGTTTAAATAATGAATGTGAACTGGGACCATTCTTTTCCAAAGACCATTTTCTTCCCAAGTACAGTACAACTTAAGATATAAATGTTGCATTGCAGTTCATGGAAAATGTGTGTCCGCACGAAACATTGATAATGAAGGACCTGTCTTAAGGACCTTGCATGGCTTGTTGCACTTCTGTCAGGAGAGCGACGTCAGACTGTACAAAGTGCCCAAGGTCTGCACGCCTTTCATGGCGAACAAATGTGTGTGTGTGTGTGTGTGTGTGTGTGTGTGTGTGTGTGTGTGTGTGTGTGTGTGTGTGTGTGTGATATGTTCGCTGTTCAATTAGCCTTGCCTGGGAAATCTTTGTACTGCTGGAATTGCTGGCATTTGTTAACAATGGAAAACCTCGCACAGTCAGAGTACTCCAGGCGTATCTCTGGAAACAAAATACGGAAAGAACAAAAGAGTCTGTCCACCAACTACGAAGAAACTCTCACCTGCCTGTGTCAGAAGACACTGAGGCACAGTGGATTAGAGACGCTTTGTCCAATGCAGGCCTTTGTGCTTCTCATGTATCTTCCCACAGTTTTCTTCACTCCACGACCGCAG
>JADBJO010007022.1:80000-88587 GCA_016801955.1 Conus betulinus
GAAAAACATTGCATTGTATCGCGAGGAGATTGAAACAGACTTTGGCCGACTGAAAAACATTGCATTGTATCGCGAGGAGATTGAAACAGACTTTGGCCCGACTGAAAAAACATTGCATTGTATCGCGAGGAGATTGAAACAGACTTTGGCCCGACTGAAAAACATTGCATTGTATCGCGAGGAGATTGAAACAGACTTTGGCCCGACTGAAAAACATTGCATTGTATCGCGAGGAGATTGAAACAGACTTTGGCCCGACTGAAAAACATCGCATTGTATCGCGAGGAGATTGAAACAGACTTTGGCGTGACTGAAAAACATCGCATTGTATCGCGAGGAGACTGAAACAGACTGCCGCGTTACAGTAAACATAGCATTCTATCGCGAGGAGACTCAAAGCGACCGCCGCGTTACTGAAAACCTTGCGTTGTGTTGCGAAGAGACTGAAAGCGACTGCGGCGTCACTGAAAAATATTGTGTTGGGTCAAGAGGTGGTTGAACAAGACTTCTGCGTTACTGAAAATATTGCGTTGTATCGCGTGGAGACTGAAACAGACTGCTGCGTTACTGAAAACAGTAACAACAACAACAACAACAGTAAAACACGAAACGAGGTACAAAGTGACGTTTATTGCATACAGAATGCGAAACAAACGAGAGAATACTCGGCAAATCTGTCTTCATCACACTTCGTAAATAGCATACATGAAACACACACACACACACACACACACACACACACACACACACACACACACACACATACACCACACACGGAGAGAGAGAGAGAGAGAGAGAGAGAGAGAGAGAGAGAGAGAGAGAGAGAGAGAGAGAGAGAGAGAGAGAACAGTACTTCAGAATGGCTGTGTTGTGTTTCGTTGCCTTGTGTCGAATCGTGACCTGTCATGTGTTGTTCTTTGTTGTAATGTTGTGTTATGCCTTTTTGCTGTGTTGTATCTTTGTCGTGTCAACCGTGCCGTGCCGTGCCGTGATGTGCCGTGCCGTATTATGTTGTGATGTGATGCGTTTTTTGGTGTGTGTGTGTGTGTGTGTGTGTGTGTGTGTGTGTGTGTGTGTGTGTGTGTGTGTATGCGTGTGTGTGTGTTGATCTATTTGGTTGTTGCTGATATTTGGTTGTTGTGTTGTTGTTGTTGTTGTCGTCGTCGTTTATGTATACTTCATTATCTGTTTATCATATGTGGCTGTTTTGAACAAAAAAAAGTAGGGAGGAGGGGGAGGGGGAGATTGAGGATGTGCAAGAATTTTCCCGCTATTCAAAACCGAGCAAAGAGAGAGAAAGGGGAGGGAGAGAGGAAGAAGAAGAAGAAGAAGAAGAAGAAGAAGAAGAAGAAGAAGAAGAAACGAGGAAATAGGAAAGAGAGAGGGTATGGGAAAAAAGAAGATAGATAAACAGAGACAAAAAGATAAGGAGATAAGGGATGAGAGAGAGAGAGAGAGAGAGAGAGAGAGAGAGAGAGAGAGAGAGAGGAGATGAGATGAGGAGGAGCAGGAGAAGGAGACAGAGAGACAGACAGACAGAGAAGAGGAAAGAAGTAAGAAGAAGAAGTAGGAGGAGAGAGAGAGGGGAGTGAGGAGGGGGAAGAAGAAGAAGAAGAAAGAAGAAGAAGAAGAAGAAGAAGAAGAAGAAGAAGAAGACGAAAAAGACGAAGAAGAGGAGGAGGAGGAAGATCCATACAGTATTCGAACCACATCCTTGTGCTTTGCTGGTAATTGGTGTCTTATCCACTTAACCACCATGCCACTGACTGGAAGAGTGGGCAACGCAAGCACTGAACGCAGACAAAATCACTTGCTAACAGTTACTGCGTCTTGATTTTGTTAACAAGAAAACGGACTCACACACACGCACACGCACACACACGCACACGCACACACACACGCACACACACACACACACACACACACACACACACACACGTATGTGTGTTTGTAAAGGATAAGAGAACAAGTATTGGTTAAAAAGTAAAAGTGACAAAACAATAACAACCTCCCCTCGTCCCCAGTCTTTTTTCTCTTTCTTTTTTTTTTCTTTTTTTTTTTTTTTTTTCTGTTTGCTGTCCCAACCTCTGCGCCACCTCAGAGGCAGTGCACCCACGCCGCTCATTCCGACCCCCCGTCCACAGCCACAGCCCGGTCGACCCCGCCGTAGTCCCGGCACCAACAATCCACAGGGAGCAGTCAATGTCAAAGTCGTCAAGAGGCACCCACCGGAGGAGACACTGCACTGCCGCCGAGTCACCTCGGTGGTGTTCAGTGGCGCCTGTTCTGATCTATCATACGCAGGACACCACCTACGAAGCCCCCTACTGACGACAATAATTGCTTGGTCGCGGAGCCGGCGTGAGTGAGCTCTCCCTCCGGAGGGCGCCACCACGTCCGTCCAACGACAGCCCCATAGACTCGTCGATACAGGTGACCCCGACGGAACCAAACCAAGACCACAGACGTGGAGAGGACATTGAAATTGAGGTCACCATGAGAGCAGGGTATGAAGAGTCACAGTGTTTGAGATTTTTTTTTTTATGCTGATCAATGAGAATGAGGATGATTAAGATGATGCTACGGATTTCCATTTCGGTCTGAGACTACATGACAGGGCTGTACTCTACGCTTCCTTTCATAATATATCCCGGCGTCAACCAGGCCTGAGAGATACAGGCACCTGCAGTGTTGGTCAGAAATTTGAGCGCGAATCTCAGAAACGCATCCATTAAGTGGATGAAACTCGACTGTGTGGTCCCAGTCTTCCCAACTGAGTCCGAAACGAACTCAACTCTGGGTAGGAGCCGGTCGGGGCAGAAAAAAACCCACATGACTCTGATGGGATTCGAACCCACGACCTCCCAGCCGGGAATCCGCGACGCTAACCACTTCGCCACGGCGGCTGGTAGACTTAACAGTCTTGATATTAGCTGCTCGGCAAACAAAAGACAGACAGACAGACAGGCAACCTATTTCTGTATGTATGGGTGGGAGAGGGACAGACAGGGGGAAAGAAAGGGGGGGGGGGGGGGGGGGGGGGGGAGGGTGAAGTGTCGTGGAAGTCTGTCATTCTTTTATAACCAGTCGCTATTTCAGCTCCGGTAGCAATTTGCTTGCTTGCTTCTGTGTCTGTTTGTTTGTTGTTGTGAAACTGTTTCTTAACGTCAGTCACCACCGGACAGTTTCCGTTCAATGGCGTTTTAACTAATGGAAAATCACCTTTCATAACATGCGGATCATCCTTTGAAAATAGGCTTTAAAATGGTATCCGATCGGTGTTCGGTGTTCGTCATCAGAAAGGGAGAGAGAGAGAGAGAGGGGGGGGGGGGGGAGGGAGGGGGGCGTTGGAGGGCGTCGTTGGGAGGAAGGGAGATCAGGGAGGGGGAAGAAGAGAGAGAAGAGAGACAGACAGACATACAGAAATTTCAATATATTTGGAGAATTAATTCTTCGTTTTTGTTTTTGTTTTGTTTTTTTTAACTGACGCGAGAAGAGAGAGAGAGAGAGAGAGAGAGAGAGAGAGAGAGAGAGAGAGAGAGAGAGAGAGACAGACAGACAGACAGACAGACAGACAGACAGACAGACAAGACAAGACAGAAGGATGGAGCTCCTGCAACTAAAGTTAGAGTGCTGCTCAAGTTGATAGGTAAATTTGCTTCTTTTGACCCAAACTTGTACTTTGTCTGATCAATCATTAGTATAAAGTGGTTTCATCTGTACATGTAGAGAAGCCTCATGTCCATACTCCAGCTGAATGCAAGAAATTGTTTGGAAACTACTGCCTCGCCTTTCCCATTGTTTTGCTGTATATGTGAGAGGGAATTAATGTGTGGTGTGTGTGTGTGTGTGTGTGTGTGTGTGTGTTTGTTTGTTTGTTTTCTGTGTGTGTGTGTGTGTGTGTGTGTGTGTGTGTGTGTGTGTGTGTGTGTGTGTGTGTGTGTAAGTTGTTCTTCAGTTTAACGTCTTCCCACTAAAAGTGATATCAGCTCTGTGTGTGTGTGTGTGTGTGTGTGTGTGTGTGTGTGTGTGTGTGTGTGTGTGTGTGTATGTGTGTGTATGTGTGTATGTGTGTTTTTCTGTGTTTGTATGTGTGTATGTGTGTGTGCATGTGTGTATGTGGGTGCATGTTTGTGTGCGTGCATATGTGTGCATGTATGTGTGTGTGCGTGTTTGTATGTGTGTGTGTGTGCGTGTGAACACATACACATACACACACTCACGCGCATGAAACACAAAACGCGCGCGCGCACGCACACACACACACACACACACACACACACACACACACACACACACACACACACACAGTGACAGTGGCAACGCGTGATGCACGTGCGAGGGGTGTCCAGTGTCTTCACACTGTCCTCCTCCTCCTGCCCGCCCGCATGGTGTGGCAGAAAACACAGCCGAGTCATCAGCGCTTGAAACAGTCTTGCCTCCAAGAAGGCAACTAACTACAACAACACGTGTGGTTGAGGTCCTTGGATTTTTTTTTTTTTCCCACCGATTTTGGTGTACTTTTTTTTTTCCGGGCCAGACTATTAACGTGCGGGCGCTCCACAGGTCAGTCCCTCTTTGCGCGAACATTCCGATTCTAGGCAGGTGATCCGGTGTCAGACGGTACAAATCTCTCATTTCCGTGGGACCCGCGCGAAATGAGGTGTAATTGTCACTAACCTGGCTAATCGCAGGGACCCGCCAGCCAGCCAGCCAGCCAATAGCCAATAGCCTTGGAGACTCGGCCGAATCGGAAGTGACGTCAATAAGGCCCCGTGCTTGCCACCACATTTATGACGTATCCACGAGGCTACACAGAAGAAGAAGAAGAAGGAATAAAGATATTAATGTGAAGAGCAAGCATTGCCAGTTATTGCCCGTTTGGTTTCATTTGGATATATGGATGTATTGGTAGACATGACAGCTGGTGGACTGATAGATGGTGATTATGAGTGTGGTGTGGATGGATGGATGGATGAATGAATGAATGAATAAAAGAACAGGCGAGCGGATAGACAGACGATGAGACCAATGGATACAGAGACTGAAATACACATAGACAGACAGATAGAGAGAGAGAGAGAGAGAGAGAGAGAGAGAGAGAGAGAGAGAGAGAGAGAGACAGAGACAGAGAGAGACAGAGAGAGAGATGGATGGATGGATAGATGGATTGATGGATGGATAGACGGAGATTGAGAGAGAGAGAGAAGCAGACAGACAGACAGACAAACAGAGGAGTTGAAATGAGATGTATTATCGGTAGATAGAGACCACAAAAAGGAGAGATGTATTTATTGGTAGATAGAGACCACAAAAAGGAGAGATGTATTTATTGGTAGATAGAGACCACAAAAAGGAGAGATAGGAAGAACGTAAGAAGGCAGAGAAGGGAAAAGGGAGAACAGAGAAAGCTGGACGAATATACAGAAAAACACATCGTTAGATAGACAGACAGAAAACAGGCAGACAGACAGGTCATGGGTTGACACAGACGAGCAAGAGAGAAGATGGTGGATGAAAACTGTGCCCACATTATTCATGTTTTGTTTCTTTTTATCGAGATGGATTCCTGTACATGTATTGGTATCCTTGTCTTATGTATGGAGACATGTAGACACGTTTATATACAGCTTGATAGATAAACAGATTAAGATGGAGAGGAGAGAGAGAGAGAGAGAGAGAGAGAGAGAGAGAGAGAGAGAGACTCAAGACTCAAGACTCAAGACTCAAAAACTTTATTACTCAAGGATAAAGATTTTAGGCAATGCCTATTCTTCCAATCTGTCCTTGCTATTCTACAACATTCAACTAGACAAACTGCACATATAAATAATGGCAGAAACAATGAAAAATATGACAACATTATAATAATTACAATAACAATAGTAATAATAATAATAATAATTTAAAAAAAAAAAAAAAATTACACAAACATAATCAGACACGTACGCGTGCGCGTTCACATGCACGCACACGCCCACACATACACGCACGCACGCACACTCCCACACCCACACCCACACACCACCTACACGTACACGCACGCACGCACGCACATTTTAATTAGCTAATACAGACAGTGGACGCATAGTTGATGTGAGAAAGGCAATGGGCTTCAAAAAATAATTTCCGGATGTGTAATACAGAGGCACGCACATTTTAATTAGCTAATACAGACAGTGGACGCATAGTTGATGTGAGAAAGGCAATGGGCTTCAAAAAATAATTTCCGGATGTGTGGTTCAACATAATAACTGAGTTTATGGAGTAAAAAAACAAATTGCGAGCCAACTGTTTGCAAACATGATTTATATGTGATTGCCATTTAAAATTCTCATCGATAATCACGCCTAAGACACGATGTTCGGTAACCTGCAAGATCAAGGTTTCATTCATTTTTAGGCTCAACATAAGATGCTGTCGTTGATGTTTCTGTCTCGATGTTAGGACCATACATTTTGTTTTGTGCGGATTAAGGACCATTCGGTTTTGGTTGCACCATTCTAAGACATCCGTCCGTTATACTTTGTTGTAACGATATTTGTACAGATATGATGTTTGTATCACTACAGTGAAGAGAGCTATCGTCAGCGAACAGATCACAGGTGACATCATTGTGAGATATGTGCATCGGTAGGTCATTTATGAAAATACAGAAGAGAAGAGGTCCAAGGACAGAGCCTTGCGGAACACCGCAGCTCACTATTCCTTCAGAAGAATAAGTACCGTTTAAGTAAACACGCTGGGTCCTATTTTCAAGATATGACTGAAAGAAGGTGACTACTGCCGGATTTTGAACATATGCAGTAATTTTTTTTTAATAATATGTTGTGGTCTACTAGATCAAAGGCTTTCTTAAAATCGAGAAGAACAGTTCCAGTGAGTTTTCTTTCGTTGATGGCTGATAGCCATGTATCACATAGGCGTGTCAAAGCCGTGTGGCATGAGTGATTTCGACGAAAGCCTGACTGAAATGGGTGGAACAGTTTGTGATGTTCCATATGTTTAGTTAGGTGTTTGTGAACATGCATCTCAATAGGTTTCGATACAACGGATAAAAGAGATATTGGTCTAAAATTGTTTAAATCAGTGAGGTCTCTTGATTTGGGTAAGGGAATGACTTTTGCAGCCTTTAGACCACATGGGAAGACATTCTGATCAATGCACAAATTATAAACATACGTAAGGGTATCAACAATGTAAGGTAGAGCAAGCTTGAGTATAGAAGCATTTAAGTTATCTGGACCCATTGCTTTTTTTATTTTTAAGTTTTGAAATTAAGGAACCAACTTCATTAATAGCAAGCAGGGGATGCTAAATGAATTTCTTGTATTTAATCGTTCTTGGCAAAACGACTGGAGAACAGCTGGAGTCTCATATCGATTAAAAAATGTAACATTGGCAGCTGTCTGTACCGATTCGAGAGAGAGAGAGAGAGAGAGAGAGAGAGAGAGAGAGAGAGAGAGAGAGAGAGAGAGAGCAAGTCAGTACACTGTCTTCATTCAGATTTTCACAGTATCTCTCTCTCTCTCTCTCTCTCTCTCTCTCTCTCTCTCTCTTCTCTCTCCCTCCTCCCTCCCCTCCCCCCTCTCCCGTCATCCCCACTTCCCCTCTTTCGTTATCATTGTTAGCTGATATATATGAGAGTTCATCGCTACCATTGCGAGCAACAATGATCAAAGGCAATCACTTGATATTTGTTATTGTGATTGTTGTTGTTGTTGTAATTGTTGTTGTTGCTGCTGCTGCTCCTACAGTTCTGTGCTCATTTTCTTCACTCCTCTCCACTCAGGCAATGACAGTCCTTGACGTCAGAGGACGCTATTATCTATTTGCTAGCAATGCCCTTTTTTATTTCCGTATCCCCCCACCCCTCTCTTATAACCTGCCAAGGCTGTCATGAGGCTGCCTACCTACCTACCTGCCTCCCTCCCTCCCTCTCCACCACGGGCGCGTTATTCCCCACCGTCCAAATCCACGCCGTGGCGATCATGTGACCGGATATCCATTCAACCAACGGCGGTGGGTTGGAAGGGAGATGACTCACGATCTTCTCGTTCCAACTCACCGCGGCTAACGAGGCGGCGCGCGAGAACTGGTGAGACAGGTTTATTTCCAGTCGCCGCTAATTCGGGCCGCCGTAAAGAAAGCGACTGCCAGACGACCGGGTTTTGTTTTTTTGTTTTTTTTGTGTGTTTGAACGTTGTTTGTTAACCGTGTGTGATGAGCGCCGGGGTCTTGTCACTACTTTCATCGGTCGTTTTTCTGCTTTCGTTACACTGGTCCGCTGCGCCGATATATGGTGTTTTTATCACTGCAGGAATGGTCCTGGGCTCGCTCTCTCTCTCTCTCCTTCTCTCTCTCTCTCTCTCTCTCTCTCTCCTCTCGCCCTCTCTCTCTGTCAATGTCAATGTGTGGTTGTGCGTGCGTGCGTGCGTGAGTGCGTGCGGTCTCTCTCTCTCTCTCTCTCTCTTTTCTCTCTTATTGTACGCGCATGCGTGCGTGCGTGCGCGCGCGCGCGCGCGCGCGCGCGTGTGTGTGTGTGCTCTTCATTTTCTTCGGATGATTGTTGTCTTCGGTGGAGACT
>JADBJO010007022.1:99381-106881 GCA_016801955.1 Conus betulinus
GCCTGGCGGGGGATGCAGCATTCAACAGGCGTCTGACGCCTGTGTGATGACCGTCAGCTGTTTCAGGTCAGACACACGATGAACATCATCAAACGCCTGATGAACATCAAATCGGAAGCATGATGAGATTTCAGTTCCGTCAAAAAAAAAAGTGTTCATGTCAGACGCATGATAAACATTGTTTATGTCGAACATGTAATGAACAAAGGCAGGTGTATGTCACACTGATGAACATCATCGAGCTTACGGTCAAATACCATGTTGGAACAGAATGAAGTTCATGTAAGGTTGATGAACATTGCGTAGTTTATGTCAGACACAAGATGAACAGAAGCATCCGCTGTCAGGCTGATGAACATCACCAAATTCATGGCCGACATACGATGAACAGAACCAAATTTATATCGGAAACAAGAACCAGAGCTAATTTTATGTCAAACTGATGGATCTTATCAGGGTCATGTCAGAAACATGATGAACAAAACCACGTTTACGTCAGAAACATGATGAACAGGACCACTTTATGTCAGAAACAAGATGAACAGAACCACGTTCATGTCAGACTGACGAACATCAAGTTTATCTCAGACAACCTGACAGACAGACCCAAAAGTTCATGCCAGACACATAATGAACAGAACCAGTCTCACGTATGGTACAATGCACATCCTCATGCTGACGTGAGACCCAGGTTGAATGAACATCCTCAGTGCTATGACAGACACTTTCAACGTCACCGGACATGACAGGAACACACAGACTGGAGTGTCCACAGTGAGTGACAAACCCATCAAAACGTGTCCGCAGGGATTTCCCCACTTTCCACAGACCAGCAGTACATCCCACCGCACGTGAACCTGGTGCTCGGGGAATCAGACATCACGCAATACACAACGCACGCCGGGGAGGTGGGGGAGAGAAAGATAGAGAGGGGGGGGGGTGGAAGGAGGGGGCAGGAGTTGAGAATAGAGGAGAAGGATACAGAGGAGGGGGGGGGGGGGGGGGGGGAAGGGGCGGGAGCTGAGAAGAGCGCTGAGGTCCGACTCCACGGTTAGAGATTAGGCCCCAAACGCTATAGCCGTGTTCTCTGTGGCATCCAAGCTGCACCTGGCTTGGGCAGACGATCAGACCATTACCAAAACATGTCCATCGCAGAGTCCAGCCCTTGACCCATACTGTGTCTGACTCGGAAGCAGATCCAATGTCTGTGTCTTTCATTATGTATTTATTATTTAGAGCACACCTGACCTACCTTTATCTTTCTGTGCTCTACCAATGGCGTAGAAACACAAGAATGCAAAAGCTATGCATCATTTTTCTCCTAAGCCTTGCTGACGTAATCATGGCATCGAACTAATTTACTGGCCCAAAATTCCAGGATTAAATCATCTTTTTTTTTACATTCAAAAAAGGTTTTTTTTGCACAGAGCAAGTGTGATTTTCATTCTCTTCCAACTGTTGTTATTACCTGACCTTTGTAGTGACCCTGAATCCGAACCATATTATATAGAGAGAGAGAGCGGGGGGGGGGGAGGGCAGCGAGAACAGAGAAAGATGGTGATGGGATGTTGAAGGAAGAAAGACGGGGGGGGGGGGGGGGGGGGGTAAAAAGTGGGTAAGGGACTGTACCTCGCGGTCGAGGAGGTCCATCGTGTCTCTCACCTGTACCCACAGTTCAATGCGGCCTGTTTCCTTCTGGTATCCCCGAGTTCTCAAGCCCAAGCCCTAGAAGCTTTCACACACAAATGTGCTATCCACCTTCCTGCAATCATACCAGTCATGGACTGACCGGTAGACAAGCAAAAGGAAAATACGAGCCGTTATGGTCAGATGCTTCAGCAGGCATATATAATATATATATATCTCCGTCTCCCTGATGATTCCGATCCAGCGGACGAAAGGCCTAGGAGCAGGCAATACAAATAGATCTGCCTTCGAGAAAGGATTACGATGGTCCCCTCATGCAGCTAGTCAAGGGTTTTCATATTTATAATGTATGTACACAATCCATTTTCTTCATTTTTCAAACCCCCCCCCACCCCCCCACCCCCTTTTTTTTTTTTCTCTTCAAATCTTTGCCAAGTATATATATATATTGATAAGAATATTTAGCCTGCACTTGTTTTCCCCCGCTACTTAATCCTTTACATCAATATAGGACGATAGTCTTAAATATATATATATACTCCTTTACGCGGCACAGGTCGAAGTCTTTCCGCCGGCGCCCTACGGTATTTGGCCGCCTACCTCTTTGCCGTTTCGGGTAGCGTGTCTTTGATGGAGAACTTTTTTCACTTCTCAACCGCACATTTCTTGAAGTATTTGGACAAGGAGTGTTGTGACTATTGGGCGGATTTTGTCTCAGTATCAGAGCAGACACACGTCGGCGGAGCGTGAGCGCTGAGAGATTCATTTGTAGCCGTGGATTCTCCGGTTGTTACTAACCGACTGGCGTTCATGCCCACATTCAAAGGAGGACAAAACAGGATCTGAAATGATCATACTGTATGTATCGATTATAACCACACACAAAGAAAACTAGAGTGTATTCGACCCTGAAGTGTTAATCTGAGGGCTGCCATTTTATATGCTACTATGGAATCAGAGACCAGACCCTGGCAATGACTTATCTGTCCATCAGTGTCATAATCTTAATCTTAAAGCCAGACAGATGAACTCAGAGAGAGAGAGAGAGAGACAGACAGACAGACAGACAGACAGACAAAGACAGAGAGGGAGGCTCCCAAAAGTGGAGGAGGCCTCCCACCGAGACATCAGGCCGCACATGCTGACCTGCTGAAGTCCGCTGACCACAGCACTGCAAAAGAACCTTGAACGGGTAGGCCGTAATATAAGGGGTCATCTGACCGTCCAAGAACGTGTACTCCGAGGGACCAGCGCTGAGAAACAGAAGACACGGAAGACGCCTGCACACCCAAGATTGATGCGCAATGCCTTGCTTAAGGAGTCGAGTATTTACAGACTGGCGCTATCGGATTGTTTTTGAGAATTGTTACTGTGTCTGAAAGTTGATTCTCCTCGTTTTCGTTCATGTGGCCATCAAGGTACAAGTCAGCTGGTTCCAAGCAGACAGATGAAAATCAAGGAACGGGGCTATTTGGGCGCTTGCAGCTGACTGGAAGATAGGGTCACGGGCGAGAGCAAAGGCCTGAATATGACTCAGCTAGGAGGAAAGTCATGCATTTGATGATTGTTCGTGATTTCATCGGTGAAAATCCCCCACCCACCCACCACCCATCTCCCAAACAAGGGAAATAATTGGTGGGGAGTTGTTGTTTTGATCAATTATCAGTTTAACATTCAATGCTGGCTCAACTTTATGATAGGCCTCAAAACGTTTACAAGGATTATATAATGTTTTAGTGCAAAATCCCAATTGTGGCGTGTGGCCACAACAAAAAGGAGCTGGAAAGACAGCATCGCTGAGCGGACCGGAAAGATCGCCGCAAAAAATACACAATGAAATAAAATGAAATGACAGAGAGAGTGGGTGGAGGGGAAGATGAGGGTGGAGCAGCCTTCATCTTGGAAGTGTCATGGCGGCCCTGCTGGGAGACTGGCCATGACGATGAGAGATGTTCTTTTCTTTTAACGTCACTTCCACAGTCCGGCTTCAGTGCCAGTGCTGCGCGTTTCTTCTGTGTGTGCGTGTATGTGTGTGTGTGTGTGTGTGTGTGTGTGTGTGTGTGTGTGTGTGTGTGTAGGTGGGTGGGTGGTGAGTGGGTGAGTGTGTATGTCTGTGTGCGTGTGGGTGTGTGTGCGTGCGTGCGTATGTGCATGCGTGCGTGTATGTGTGTGAGTGCGTGAGTGAGTGAGCGAATGTTGTGTGTGTGTGTGTGTGTGTGTGTGTGTGTGCTGGCTAATTAAGCATGCACTGCGAGTGCACACAAAAGACACAGAGAGAGAAAGAGAGAGAGAGGGGGGGGGGGGGTGGTAAGTAATCCTATGTGTATATGTGCAAAAAAAGTGGGGGGGGGGGGGGGGGGACGACGCGACAGCCAGTCTACATCTTCATCTAGACGCTTATCTTACTCTTTTCTTTCTTTTCTTTCGTTTTTTTTTTTTTCAAAGAGTTTACGTGGTGTCAATTTCGTTCAACATCAGCCTGGATCTCAACATCCTCCTCCTCCTCCTTCCCTTCTCTTCCTCCTCCTCCATCTCATGTCTCACCCTCGCTTCACACGCCCATGAAGACCCCACACAACCGGGTCATCTTCCTCAGTCTGCCCTCCCTCCACCCCCAACCCCCGCCACCCGCCTTTCTTCTCCGAGTCTGGCAGAGCTGTAGTAGTAGCACTGACACTGGCTGAAGTGCTGGTGTCTGAAAATCGATGCAGGAAGGAGGAGATGGAGATCGCTGACAAAGATACAAAAGTGACAGATCTGATGAAGACTCGGTGTAGCGCGGCTTGCGATTGGATGAGCACAATCGCGTGGTCATTTCTCCCTCTGTCTGTCTGTCTGTCTGTCTCTCTCTCTCTCTCTCTCTCTCTCTCTCTCTCTCTCTCCTCTCTCTCTCTCTCTCTCTGTGCGTGTGTGCGTGTATGCGTGTGTGTGTGTGTTGTGTGTGTGTGTGTGTGTGTGTTCAGTGTGTGCAGTAAGCCTTGAGCGCGCTCTTACTACCCCTCGACCTCTGCGTCCAAAGCTCCATTACTAAACACCCCCTCCCTCCCTCCCACACAGCTTTCAGTTGTCCCCTCTCTATCTGTCTCTGTCCCGTCCCTCCACCACCCCATCGCCACCCCCTCTCGCCCTCTCCTCGTCCCCTTCTCTCCTCCTCTCTTCCAAGAAAACATATGGCGATTAAGTCTTCATCTCTCTTTACGTTTTAGGAGAAGACCGAAAAGAAGACGGCATATATTTGCACCCCCAGATTGGCACGGGGTAGGTGGTTGGGGGAGCGCAGAACTCCGCAATGCTTGCACGGATCCAGGATCCGTACTTTCAGCCATCCGGATCCGCACAAGGATCTGCACCAAATTTTCATGGATCTCTTCCTTGGATCTCATTCCATCTTCCCACCATGTTCGATCAACAGCATTTTGCAAGTTTTAACGTAATCTTGCTCACAGACGAATTAAAAACTTGCTCACAGACACAAACGAACAGACGCGGGGAATCCCTTTGGCGAACATTCTGACAGGAAAGTCCTAGTTTAGAGCCCACCCCCCACCCCCACCCCCACTCCCTCCACTCCTAACACCTTCCATTTTGTCTCAACATCACTCATTGGCAGTCTAACGGACAGAGTGGCTTCCCTTTGTGAAAGCATGAAGCTCTAAGATCGACCTGAAGGAGATCTGAAGTAAGGTTGACCGTTGCCCCAACAACAGCTCTTCCTCTACGATTCTTCGCCACCCTCTCCTGTCGTGACACTTGTTTCTGCACAAAACCCATCACCCAGGTGCGCGCTGCCCACGCACAGCGTTCTGTGCCAAGTTTGGCGCTCTGTCTGGGCCACGGCATGTTCGCCGAAGCGAAAGAGGGAAACAAGATGGCGGCCAGAGGGTGACGCAGTCCGCGAAGTTTTTCAGGCTCGCGTATAAACAGGTCAGAGTTCGGGGTTACAGCAAAGATCATGTAGTAACAACAAAGTTTGAACAGACGAAAATCGCCCTGACTGTGAAAATAAACAACAAACAAACAAACTCTTAAATGTGAAAAGATCATTTTCTCCAGAAATTTGGGAGTCAGTAAATCAGTTCAATGCCGTGTGTCAGCTAAAAATAGCAGCATGATGCATGACTTATGGACTCCTTGTGCTTATACGCAATTGGCAGGGCGCTAGGATTTGGGGTTGAAAAGTCTAGCAGACAACAGATAGGAAATAAAGGGTCACGTGGATTGTGCTTGCATCAAAAAAAAAAAAAAGAAAGAAAGAAAAAGAAACGGACATGAGACCTGCCTCTCAGTCACGTATGGTATGGGTCAAGGGCTGGACTCTGTGCCATGACCTTCTGAGAAAAGCTAGGCGCAGCCTTGAGAGTAACAGAGAATATGATTATAGCTTTTGGGGACCTAAACTGTAAACCCATGGACACGGAGCTGTATTTCGGATGTCTCTGGAGGTATTCGTTCAACTAGAAGAACACCCCCACTGTCCACAGGCAAGCAGTTCTTTGGGCGCTCAACCCAACCCACTTGCGTAAAAGTCGCTATCAAAAGATGTTCTTTTTTTCCCCCTCCACACTTCACAGTACAGATCAATCCTAGAGCGAGATGATGGAGAAAGAGTGAGGAGATACAAGTGTCGGCTCTGAGGAAGACGTGGAGGGGCGGCCTTCTGGTCTAATGAGGGCCATTGGGCGATCGCCTGCCCGCCACCCCCACCCCCCACCCCCTTCCAAGTGTCTGCATCAATGGGGTTGTGCCCGTGCTGTGCCAGCTTTGATTGGGGACCGACTGTTCTGCTTCCTCCGCCAGTGCAGTCATCGGTTCCCTGACAGGATTACTGAAACAGTTCTTTGACCTTTTCTCCTCTCTCACTGTCTCTCTGTCTGTCTGTCTTTATCTCCCTCTGTCTGTATGTTTCTCTCTCTCTCTCTCTCTCTCTCTCTCTCTCTCTCTCTCTCTCTCTCTCTCTCTCTCTCTCTCTCATGATTGCTCTCATTTTGTCAGATTCCTTTTCTGCTTTGGAGGCCATTGCCGGCCGTAATCTCAAGCACCCTCAGTTGCTGAAAGTTTTCGAACTGTACACCTCTCTGATATCAGATGGATACAACATAGTTTTTTTGCTTGGATTCCCCAGCCATGTGGGTATTCGAGGCAACGAGTTGGTTGATCAACTTGCCAAGAGTGCCACAAAGAAAGAGCTGAGCTGATTGTCAGTCCCACACACTGATTTGAACACACAACACAGATCCAAAACACAGGCTCATGTCAAAGACCTCTGGCAGGAGGAATGGAACTCGCAGACTGATAACAAACTGTACAAAATCCGTCCAAACCTGAAAGGGTTTTTACCATGTTTCCCAAGGTGGCCGTAAAGACGAAACAGTCTTGTGCCGTTTGTATACACGCCACTCGTTTCACACCCATTCTTGTCTTTTAAAAAGGTGAAGAAGCTCCGTGGTGCATTTCATGGCATGTTCCACTCACTGTGAAACATATTCTTTTAGAGTGTTGGGACTTGCACGATGTGAGACTTAAAATCTTTACAGCAGACTCCTCCATAGAAACCTTGTTCAGAGATGTCCCCACCTGACGTGATCTTTGAATTTCTGAAAGAGATTTTATATTGTTCATCTGATCTAAACCCTGATAAGGCCCCTAGGGGTCAGCTGGGCTATAAGCACATAGGGGTCACATTACCTTACCTTACCTTACCTTACCTTACCTTACCTTCTCTCTCTCTCTCTCTCTCTCTCTCTCTCTCTCTCTCTCCTCTCTCTCTCTCTCTCTCTCTCTCTCTCTCTCTCGGTCTTCAGTTTAACCTGGCTTCACAAAAAAATTATATCACACGATGCTTCTGTGTGTGTG
>JADBJO010007022.1:114381-116881 GCA_016801955.1 Conus betulinus
TGAACTAGCCTGGTACCTTTAAAAACTAGAACACACCCTGTCCTGTTTTCTGCCCCACCCCACCCACCCACCCACCTCTCTCTGTCTGTGTGTGTGTTGTGTGTGTGTGTGTGTGTGTGTGTGTGTGTGTGTGTGTGTGTGTGTGTGTGCAGTGTGGCTGTATCCAGGTCAGTCACTCTCTACACAGTGCTCATCCATTGCTGGCAGGTGGCAGAGGATGGGAGAGACAGGCACAGACAGCAGAGTGAGATCTTGTGACGACATCAAGGGGCGGCCTGCACTGTACTGAGGGCCATCGGCTGATGTCTGCTCCCTTTCAAGTGCTGGCGTCACTGGGCTTCTCTTGTGTTGTGCCAGCTTTGATGGGGCTGCCACTCTTCGGCCGCCTCCTAAAGCGTATGGCGAATTTACGTTGTAAAATCTCTCTCTCTCTCTCTCTCTCTCTCTCTCTCTCTCTCTCTCTCTCTCTCTTATGTTACGTAACTTAAAGTAATATTAAATGCCTTGCTGTGTGTGTGTGTGTGTGTGTGTATGTGTGTTGTGTGTGTGTGTGGAGGAGGGGGGGGGGTATCTGTGTGTGCATGTCTGTGTCTTTGTCTCTGTACTCATTACTTCATCCCAGCATATATGTGTGAACATATTCACGGGCAACTATTTAAGTGTTAAGCTTTTTTAATTGAGAGGGGGGGGGGAGGTAAATACAGAAGAGGGCACTCTGTCAGTCTTGGTCTGGATTAAGCCACAACGTTCTTCGGCGTTTCTTACACTCCCTTCACGTGCCACAAAGACACGTAAAACTGGGTCACATTTACCCTTCCTCCTCCCGCCCCCCGCCGCCCTCCACCTCATCATCCTACCCCTCCCCTCCCTCCTCCCCCCTTTCAATCTAGGTCTAGTGTCACAAATCGATGTTAGCAGGAGACACTGATCGCAAAAGATTACTGGTGTTTGGGTGTTGTTGAGGCTACTCAGTGGCGGTCTGTGATTGGATGAGACCAGTCACGTGATCGTCTGTCCACGCTGTGTGTCTCTGTTGTGTTGTGACTATTGTGTAAGGGTGTGTGTGTGTGTGTGTGTGTGTGTGTGTGTGTGTGTGTGTGTTGAGTGACCTTTGTACTCGTGCTGTTTCCTAGTCTCCTCAAGAGCCTTCTACTGCCATTAACGCATGCTCTTTCTCACTCCTCCAGTGCAAAAAAAATCTCGCCTTAACGCATGCTTACGCTCTCTCTCTCTCTCTCTCTCCTCTCTCTCTCCTCTCTCTCTCTCTCTCTCTCTCTCCCACACACACACACACACACACACACACACACACACACACACCGATGATAGATAGATAGAAAGATAAACAGATAGATAGATAGATAGATAGACAGATAGATAGATAGACAGATAGATAGATAGATAGATAGATAGATAGATAGGTGGATGGATGGATGGATGGATAGAAGGATGGATGGGTGGATGGATAGATAGATACATAGAGATATGGATATATGACATCTGTTACCTATACGGGAATATAGCGCATCTGGGACAGACGGGCCGACTCAGATGCCAAACCAACCAACCAGTTTCTCTTCGTTCTCACTGACTAACAACACTCCGCCGAGGCGGGAGCGGAAGATTTAACACCAAACTGGGTCACATTTCCCCTTCCCCCCCCCACCACCCTATACCTTATCATCACACACAAATCGATGTTAGCAGGAGACACTGATCGCAAAAGATTACTGGTGGTTGGGGTGTGATGAGGAAACTTAGTGGCGGTCTGTGATTGGATGAGACCAGTCACGTGATCGTCTGTCCACGCTGTGTCTCTGTTGTGACTATTGTGTGTGTGCGTGTGTGTGCGCGCGCGCGCGCGTGCGTGCGTGTGTGTTAATGTGTGTGTGGGTGTTAATGTGTGTGTGTGTACTCAAGCTGTTTTCTGGTCTCTCAAGAGCCTTCTACTGCAGTTTCTCACGCATTAATGCATGCTTACTCTCTTTCTCTCACAACACACACCACACACACACACACACACACACACACACACACACACACACACACATGCACACACATATGGACACACACACACACACACACCACACACACACACACACACACACACACACACACACACACACACACACACACCACACACACACACCCACACACACACACACACACACACACACAGATGATAGATACATAGATAGATGAATGGATGGATGAACAGAGATAGATAGATGGATGGATGGATAGATGGATCGGTGGGTGGATGGATATTAGATAGACACATAGATACATAGAGATATAGATATATGACATCTGTTACCTATACGGGAATATAGCGCATCTGGGATAGACGGGCCGACTCAGATGCCAAAACAGCCCAACCAGTCTCTCTTCGTTCTCACTGACTACCAACACTCCGCCAAGGCGGGTGCAAAGACCAACACAACTGGATGGTCGGTACATTCCAGTCCAGTCCCCCACCCTCACCCCACCCCCTCCTCTA
>JADBJO010007023.1:10000-25000 GCA_016801955.1 Conus betulinus
TACTGATCGCTAGACAAAGGGTTTTCATCCTGTAAAAACCGAAAGATGTTCAAACTAAAATGCACGGAGTAAATATCAAAACCATGTCGAACTGTGGTGGAAAAAAAAAAAAAAAAAATAAAGAAAAGAAAAGACCGATCTTCCATAGGGTCTGCCCCCCAACCACGTTACAACTGTAGATCACATGTCCACGTGTGCCTTGCATTGGTTGCAGGGTAATATGACTTAAGAAATTAAAAGGGATCCCTCGCTGTAGCGGTTCTGCTTGCCAACATTCTGTTTTGCCCCAGGCCCGCCTCTCAGGCGCCAAGTTACAGTTTAATGTGATTGTGCGCCCTGTATTGTGATGGTTTCTGTCTTCGTACAAATTGATGTGTCCAGTTCATACGTTGTCTGGTTGCCATGTTTTTTTCTTCGTGCCACAATTCCGTATTCCTCTTACGACATTTCAAAGGCACTTGCGTGTTAGTCACCTATATCGTATGCTTCCTCTTTCAGAAAACAAAGTATTGCCAGTGTTTCAGACTATGTCATGATAGCGAATACTTATATAGCGCCTATTCTTGGCTAGAGACCAAGCTGTAAGCGCTTTACACTCCACACTCGTTTACACAACACGCTGCCTACCTGGGAGTGCCGACTGAAGAGCTGCCAGCTGGCGCTTCATTCAGTCGTTTCCCGTGTCATCCAGTCATATCATTCACTGAATTTCCTTACTTTCTTCATTCTTTTCATTTCTCTCACGCAGGGTGTATGCTATCTGTAACGTGTCATCCATATCAATGGCCAAATTGCCTTCTCTTCCGAAAGTTGGTGATGGGATTTGACGTGTGTGCAAGATGTGCGTACGTTCACACACAGAACCTCGGCTTATAATCTCATTCGAAGTCTCATTCAGTCTATTAACAACTTATAATTTGCAGTAAAATAGAAGGTCAGATAAAAACACTTCAATTGAATAACTTTCACTGAACTTTGAACCATTAACAGAGTTCATCAGTCAAAGTATTGCCAGTGTTTCAGGCTATGTTAGTCTATTAACAACGTATAACTTGTACCAAAATGCTAAGACACAAAAACTTTAACTGAATAACGTTCACTGAACTTTGAACCATTTACAGAGTTCATCAGTCAAATACTGATAATGAATCTCTTGACACCATTCACGGATACTAAACAGAATCTTTGTGTCGGAGTGGTTTGTGAACTTCTGTTCCACATCTTGTAACCGTTGGTATATTTTGCTTGTTTTCATTATTTCTTTGTGAGGCAGGGTTTTCTATCCTTGGAGACTGCTTTTGCTTCTTGGTGTCTGGGGCAGTGGGTTGTTTAGTGTCTGTGTCATTTGTGATGGCGACCGTGTCTTGAATGTCTTTTTCAGTGTGTTTTTCTTTCACACTTGCGTGTTTGAGCATTGTTCTATGTCGTCTGCACACCTGGGATCTCCGAGAATTGGAGAAATTCACTTGCCAGCTATATGCCCCAAAACAACCAACTGCTGGAGTCAATGAGCTCAGGTACCAGCTGTTTTGTGCAAAAAATGGAGATACTGAATCTCACCAGCTGCCTCCCTGCCAGGACTGCCTGCTGAAGCATGCCCAGAGTGCAAACCACCAAGCTGGGTTGTGGAGACGGTGTCTGGCAAACGATCCACAGGCTCCCGATCCTGTTCACAGTGGGTGGAGAATTGGAACTGAGGACGACAAAGACATTCTTTCATTGGATTGGATAAGCGTCCAGCACCAGATGCTGCTCTAGAACTGCTGGCTCGCACCTGCCCTAAAGAATGCACCAGGGGAAAATGTGTCTGCTTTCTCAACGGCCTCAGATGCACGGACGTGTGTAAAGTGAAAGACGGTGAAAACCAGCCATGTAATGAAGACACTGTCGACATGGCAGTGAACCTTGCTAGTGAAAGTGATGATGGTGATGATCTGTGAACTGTTTGTCCTGGAAGGAGAGTAGAAAGGTGGGGACAGCATTTCTATGTTTTAATGGATGTGTGTTTGTTACGGAAAGAATCACTCGCTCAAACTGAGCTCAATTTCAGTGAAAGGGGTGAAATGTTGAGTCTGATACCTAAAAATGAAGTGTGATTTATGTGATTTTTTAAATCAGTTTTGTCCCCAGAAGCATCATGGTATTTACTGTACACGTCTTTGTAAGATGTAATGCAATTTGACTGATTTAACTGCTTTGATACAAAGGGATTAGTGCCGGCACACAGAAATCTGTGGGGATGACGGTGGCCTTAGATAACGTATGATAACACAGGGAAAGCTGTGCCCCCCCCCCCCCCCCCCCCCCCCCCCCCCCCAAAAAAAATTTATCATACATATCTGAAGTCTAGAGACATGGAATATCTCAAAAATATAAATGAGAATTTGCCCACCTTTATGATACCGATGACCCCCATTAAGAGGGTCTGGCTCATCGGCTATTTGAGGCGTACTGTCCTGGGCAGCGCACCAGGCTTCTGAGTTTCTCTGTGGAGAACTTCCCTCAACCATGGGTCAGGGCTAGGACTGCTCAGTGAAGCACTTTAGTCACTACCTGACTGGCGCAGTGAGCAGCTTCTTCAGTGATGTTAGGGTTGAGAACCAGGCTTTCTTTCCCAGGTGATGTCTGTAGTGATGCTCATTATTTCGTTGTTTTGTTGTAGTTGTTGTTAATGTTGTATTTAAGAAAAATGCAGCCAAAGTAATGCCAGACGTAGTGGCTTTGTGTTTTGATCTCTGAAAGAACGTTTGCAACGATCCGGTAAAATGTAAAACAATAATTATGTGTGTGTACATGTGATTTCTTCTTTGTATCTGTCTGTGCGTGTGTATGCGCACGCTCGCGCACGTGTGTGTGTGTGTGTGTGTGTGTGTGTGTGTGTGTGTGTGTGTGTGTGTCTGTGTCTGTCTGTCTATGTTTCTGTGTCTGTGTCTGTGTCTGTGTGTCTGTGCGTGTGTCTGTGTGTGCTCTTATGTCAGGTACATCGGAATTTCCAATGAGATGAAAAAAAGCGTAATTTACGAGCGCACGAGCGTGTATGTCTGTGTATGTTGTGGGCGGGTGGTGGTGATGGTAGTGTGTGGTGGTGGTGGTGGTGGTGTGTGTGTGTGTGTGTGTGTGTGTGTGTGTGTGTGTGTGTGTGTGTGTGTGTGTGTGTGTGTGTGTGTGTGTGTGTGTGTGTGTGTGAGAGAGAGAGAGAGAGAGAGAGAGAGAGAGAGAGAGAGAGAGAGAGAGAGAGAGAGTTTTGTGATTTACGAGGGATCAGTCTTCCAACTTTCCGCACACATGAATTACGGCTGACTTTCAAAGGAACAAAACGGCGAGACGATACGGGTTCTATTCCTAAAGTAATTTATTGCTTTTCGTGTTAATAGTTGTATCTCTCAAGTGACGTATGCGGGTAACAAAGTTTCCAGTAAATATTGAGAGAGAGAGAGAGAGAGAGAGAGAGAGAGAGAGAGAGAGAGAGAGAGAGAGAGAGAGAGAGAGAGAGAGAGAGAGAGAGAGAGAGAGACAAATACAGAGATAGAGAGAGAGAGAGAGAGGAGAGACAGAGACTAATACAGAGAGAGAGAGAGAGAGAGAGAGAGAGAGAGAGAGAGAGAGAGAGAAATGAAAACAACCGATTACACACACATCCATCCACCCCTCTTCATCCTTCTCTCCCTCTCACTACTTGCCTTGCCAGCCCTACGCTTGGTTCAAACCATTATAAAGTGAGCGCAAAATGCTGTGTACATGTTACAACATTGATGCCGTATGCTGGTGACACTCCCGCTCGTGTTGGGATTTCCCGGGTTCTCCATCTGTTTTTCCTTTTGTTTTCTCTCCTTCTCTCTCCCTTTTCGCCTGTCTGCGTGTTCTGTTGTCAATATCTAGCTTTCTCTACATGCCTTTCCATCTGTCTGTACGTCCGTCCTTCCTTCTGTCTCTGTCAGTCTCTATCTGTTGATCGGTCTACGCTCTCTCTCTCTCTCTCTCTCTCTCTCTCTCTCTCTCTCTCTCTCTCTCTCTCTCTCTCTCTCTTCTCTCTCTCTCGATGTTTGTCTTTCTCTCTCTCTGCCTGTGTGCCTCTCTCTCTGTGCTTTCTGATGGTCTATCTACTGTCTCTCTGTCTGTCTATCTGTCTCTCGCTCTCTATTTCTCTGTTTCTGTTCGTCTGTCTGTCCATCTGCCCGTCTGTCCGTCTGTCCTGCCTGTCTGTCTGTCTGTCTGTCTGTATCTCTGTCTCTGTCTCTCTCTCTCTCTCTCTCTCTCTCTCTCTCTCTCTCTCTCTCTCTCTCTCTCTCTCTGTTGGTGTCTGCGGGTCTGTCTCTTCTGTTCTGACTAATAGAAGATATAGAGACACAGACGCCCAGTCTGTGTGCCTGTCTTCTGCGTGCGTGTGCGCGTGTGTGTGTGTGTGTGTGTGTGTGTGTGTGTGTGTATCTGTTTGTCTGTCTGTCTGTCTGTCTCTCTCTCTCTCTCTCTCTCTCTCTCTCTCTCTCTCTCTCTCTCTCTCTCTCTCTCTCTCTCTCTCTTCTGCCACATGTGGCATTATTGGAGTGTAGAGGACTATACACACATCTAGAGCTGACCAAATCAGACCAGCCCTGGACTAAGCCAGTGTGTCAGAGGCACACCAGAAATGACCAACTTGTAACGACTGCAGTGGTCTTCTTTGCCAGCGTCCTTGTTGACCTTGATGCTGGAGAGTGATGGACAACAAGACCAAAACAGAAACAACCAAACAAAGCCAAAGGAAGCATGGTCGAAACGCAACTACCATTTCACAACAACAATAGCAATAGTAATAATGCAGCAACGACAAACACAACGACAAAAACAATGCAACAACTCAAGAAGAACGACATCAACTACAAAAACAATCACAAAGCAGCAGCAACAACAATAACATCAACTGTGATAATAATAATGATAATAGATAATGATAATGATGATAATGATAAGAAAAGGAACAACAGCAGTAACAATACTACTACAACTACTACTACTACTACTAGCAATAATGATGATGATGATAATAATAATAATAATAATAATAATAATAATGATAATAATAATAATAACAACAACAACAATAATAATGATAATAACAATAATAATAACAACAACAACGACAACAATAATAATAATGATGATAATGATAATGTACGTCAACTCATCTGAACAAGAACGATAATTTGATTAACGTTCTTTTTTATGTCTTGACCAATGACTCTTCTGGAATCAGTCGTGTTGTGAAAACTCCCCTGAGCCGAAAACGGTGACCTTCGTGGTTCAGGCTGACCTCTGTCATTGTGGAACTGATGGCGGTCAGCAACAACAACAGTCTGTGAAGTCAGTGAGTCTCAGGACAGAGTCTTTAGTGCCTGTTTCTTTTCTACCTTAGTGCCGCGTTCGATACAACAGATCACATGATGTTGAGTCGATTGCTGCACTCATCTGGAATTCCAGACATTAGTTCGAGGCCTAGCTGAAAACAACAGAGAGAGAACTCTGTGTGTGTGTGTGTGTGTGTGTGTGTGTGTGTGTGTGTGTGTGTGTGTGTGCGTGTGCGTATGCGCGTGCGCGTGTGTTTGAGAATTAGATTGTGTGTGAGTATATGTGCGTGACGACCGCGCGCCTGTGTGTGTGTGTGTGTGTGTGTGTGTGTGTGTGTGTGTGTGTGTGTGTGTGTGTGTGTGTTTGCGTGTGTGCGTGAGTATTTGTGTAATTCTATATAGATATAGTTGCACATAAATACCTCTCTACATGTTCATGTACGTGTGCATACAGCAGAAACAGCATGGATGAAGTAAAATGTATGCAAAACAGCAGGGCATTTCAAAATGTCGGACAATACCTTTTGTTCACAACGCTATTTCATTTTCTGATGGGGATATATCTGATCGACGCCCGCATGTCCGGCATCCGAAACGGTCTACAGTATGAAGGCAATAACAACTCTGCACCACAACCAACTACAATCAAGGACTATTGCCCAGGTGTAGAGTACATCATCGATCAAAATCACCCCAACACGACAACCATGGTAGTAAATGGGACAGACTGCAAGTTACACGTGCCAACGTTACCAGCAAATCAAGGAACAGTGCTTTATATGTGTGATGAGTCCACAGTATTCTGCCTGATGCATGCTAGAGTGCCAAAAGGTCATTTTGCACGTGCTCATGTGCAAAGACTGGCATACTGGTGTGACTCAAAACGTTGGTACACAAGAATATTCTTTGACGAAAATCCTTCCATTTTACTCTTTTATGGCTTCATTTAAATTACAGGCTGAGGTGCAATTACCATTCTCGTGAGGAAAAGTTCATCGACTCTTCAACACAGCACGTGTGGTTTTTGCATTATAATATTCCTGTGGTCAGACTAAACATACAGGCGGTTCTTAATCATACCTTCGTCACATTGTCCACAACAGCACTGTCTGGGGCTATATTTTTACCACTACAAAATTTCATGAAGTCTGCGGTTTTTCAGAAAGAACTGCATGTACCACGGTTCTTTGTTACTATGGTCAGTTTTCAGGAACCTCTTCCGAAAATTGTAACCAGCCCACAGGACTGAGGTATTGGGATCTAAATGACAACAAAGAAAGAGCATTGCTTGTGTGTGACGAAAATGACACACCAGCCAAGGTACTGCATACATCAGAGGTTCGTCTCTATCTTGAAAAGTTTCCTGAATCACCACGGTCCACAAGCCAGAGCAGCAGACTGAAAATACGTTTTTTCTTTTCATCCCTACACTACTACCCACAACACTTCCTGGTGGCATGTTCAATTGTTGCGTAGAATACTATGCACAATTCCAGCACCATCTTCACTGCAATCTGAAAAAAGAGTGTGGAAAAATGGTGACGACGAAAACAGCACACTGCTCCTTCAGCAGTGAAGGTTGTCAGGGTCTGGTGGCCTCAGTCAACAAATGCTTTAAATACATCAGGCTAGAGTTTCAAGTCTCCCTGTTCATAGCCGAATACAAGTGTCACGAGATGGGGGGAATGTTAGCAGCTCTTCAAACAGAAAGAACAAAAAGACATTCTTCACTTTTTCGTTAACCACGAAAAGTTTGTAGTGAATGTAGGCTACAATTCAGGTTGGTATTCTGTACCTTTTGTGTATAGAATGTTTCGTAAGTGGTCGAATCACACATTGATCTACAACATGAAGCATTTTTCATTGTTACATTATTACTTTCCTGAAACGCACCGCATGACTGTGAAACTTGAATCAAATGGTTTCTGGGTATGTGCATTCGCTTGATGTCGACCGGCAAAATAATATAATCTGTGAAATAAAGCAGCAATCAGGAAATCTGATTTCTTTCCCAACTGTCACGTTTCCCGAACACTCCCCTCACCTGATCGATTACCCTCAGTCGAGACAAGTCCTGGGTGCTTGTGTAGATGGTCACGTGACTCATGATTTTCTACAATGTGATGAGGGTAGTTATGGGGAAACGATGACATTTTCACAAATGCGCTCATCTAGGTCTGAGGTGGCCAACGACAGCACTGTACAGGCGCTTTCTGACCAAACCAATGCATTTTCAGCTATGATGTTTTTCTGTGATGATGACGTCACCACAGTGCCCTTTGTCCTGGTATGTAACTTCATACAGGACTGTCCAGATAGCAGTGATGAGTCATTCTGTGAACACCTGTCACATCATGAGTATCGTTGCCGAAACAACCAGCATTTGCATATTAGTCAACAATGCAACAAGTATTCAGACTGCTTGGATGATTCCGACGAAATCAGTTGTCTGTACCCCTACAATATTGACACTATTGAAATAAGCACAGTCCCGGATAAGAATGAGAAACTTCTGATCAGCCTTGATGGGACAGGTTATTTTGCACAACAAAGGATGGCAGTCTCCGAATCGTGTCCTGACACACATTATGCTTGCACCACCGACTGGCTGTACTGTCTCCCTGTCTACACTCGCTGCAATGGCTTCGCTGACTGCACGTACGGCGAGGACGAGCAGGAGTGTGTAACTCTGTCTTGTCCTGGTTTCTACCGCTGCCGAGCGTCCGGAATATGCCTCCACAGAGATCATCTGTGCGATGGCTGGGGCCAGTGCTCCCAACGAGACGATGAATGGTCATGTGACATGACTTGTCCTGAAAGCTGTTTTTGTCGCGGTGAATCATTTCGGTGTCCAGGGTCCTTCCCTGTCCATCTGTTCAGCCAGTTACGTTTTTTGGACGCCTCAGGGTCAGGCATGGCGCTGGAAAATCTAAGAGGTCACTCCTATCTTATCCATCTGGATCTCTCCAGCAGCTCCCTATCAAACATTTCTATCGTTCATCTTACAAACTTGCAGTTTATCAACTTGGCCAGTAATGAATTAAGAATTGTAAACATGGACGTTTTCCTAGCCTTTTCAAGCTTAGCCATTCTAATCTTAGCGAACAAATCCAATACTTTCTGTGAAAGGAATTCCGCACAATGCTGTGCAGCAGCATAGACTGAAAAAGCTAGATGTGTCAAGAACACACCTCGTAAATACTAGTATAGTTTCAGATATGTATCTACCTCAACTACAATCCCTGAACTTATCGTTTTCGTACATCGGAAAAGTCACGACCACAGGTTTTAAAAAATGCACCAGAAGTGAGAGAACTAGACATGAGAGGAAACGCAGTTCACACATTTCCTTTGGATTTATGGTCCCAGTCACAGGCTGTGAAGTTTTTATCGCTGCTTCACATTATGTGTTTTGTTGTGAGCAATTGCTTCCAAAAACGTCGCATACGTTAAAGTGTATAGCACCGCGAGCTGTCATTCCTTCATGCAAAGCATTGCTGCCAGGTAAACTGCACAGACTGTTCTTTTGGCTGGCCAGTATTCTTTGCGTTTGGGGCAACTTCCTCTGCCTCACCCCTCTCTGCATGGTGAAAAAAATATGTTCAGATCCCATGCCTTGATCTTCCTTGCCCACTTGCATCTTGCCAACATCTGCATGGGCATTCACACAGCATTGTGTCATTAGCCCACCAAATGTCACTGAATGACTATCTTCATGTCGAAAAGACCTGGCCCAGCAGTGTACCTTGCCAAGTGGCTGGCTTTCTGTCCTTTCTGTCTTATGAGGTGTCCTTGTTGATGATCTGTCTGAACACGATAGATCATGTGGCACTCCTTTATACCCCTATGACCACGTGGTCATTCACCAGCACCAAAATAGTTTGCGGTGTGCATCGTTACGTGGCTGTTTGGTATTTTATTGTCAGTGTCACCGTTTCTTCCTAACATGCCTCAACATGAATTGTATGGTCAGTCTGCTTTATGTCGTCCAATTCAGTTCGAATGTCGTAACTCAAACCATGGTTTAAACTGGTTTATGTTTACAGTCGCATTTAACTTTCCATTGAGTATAATCGCGATTACTTGTCAAGTTCTCATTTACAGGAAAATGCCAAAATACCGAGTGTCAGCCGATTCTGTGACCAGGTCAGTCTATTCGTCTGCGCATTTGCTGGCCAAGGTGGTTGTGGTGGATTCTGGGTCACGGATTTCTTTTGTGCTTTCCTGCGTGATGATAGTGTGTGGAAGTGGCGCCTCCGATCAGTTCAGCTTGTTGTTGACTGTGTTCATGTTTCTGGTCAGCTCTGCCCTCACACCGGTGTTACACATGTGGACGGTGGCCATTGAACAAAAGACAAAAGCACGTGAAAACAGATTAGTGCAGGTGCTGAAATTAAGACTTAAGACAGGCATGCACGCTGAGTAGACTATCCACTAGTTTTTGAAAACAGTTTATTGCAGGTGCTGAAATTATGACTCAAGACAGCCATGCACGACTGAGTACAGCATGCACAACTGAGTACACTATCTACTGGTTTTCATGAAAACAGATTATAGCGGGTGCTGAAATTAAAACTTAAGACAGGCATGCACGACTGAATGAAACTATCGACCTGATTTGTTACTTTATGTTGTTCGTCCTTCGATTTCGAAGATGACCATGACTTCAATCTCAGATTGAAGATCCCTGAGTGTGGGTCCACAGGTGGCTGGTGAGGCCAATCTGGGCCCAGAAGAAACGCCCACATGTGGGACACATGTGGGTGGGTGCTACAGTGGAGTGGAGGTGGAGGTAGCTGTGGTCTTGCGCGCGGCTCGCTTTCTATCAGCTTCTGCTGTGCGTCTCTTCTCTGATGTACATGCACCCTTTGTGATGCTGCTTCGCCAGGCTGGGCGGTCCAGGGCAAGCGACTCCAAGGTGTTGATATTGATGTCCAGGTCTTTGAGGGGACTTTTTGAAGCAGTTCTTGAAAGTTTCTTCTGCCCCCCAACTTTGTGCTTGCCCTGACTCAGTTCTCCGTACAGCAGTTGTTTCGGCAGTCGACTATCTGGCATTCTGACGATGTGGCCAGCCCATCTGGCTTGGGGATTTCTGAAGAAGAGTGTAGATGCTGGGGATGCTGGCCCTTTCCAAGACCTCAGTCTGGGACTTTGTCCTGCCACTTGATGCGTAGGAGTCTGTGGAGACAGCTGAGGTGAAAGTGGTTGAGCTGTTTGGCGTGTGTCTGCTGCAAACAGTCCAGGTCTCACTGGCATAGAGGAGAGTAGTCAGTACCACTGCATGGTAGACCTTCATCTTGGTAGTAAGGCTTAGTCCTCTCCTCTCCCAGACATTTTTATGGAGTCTCCTAAACACAGAGCTGGCTTTGACAATCCTGTTCCTGACCTCTGCATCAATGTTCACAGCTCGTGTGAGTGTGCTGCCCAGATAGGTGAATTTGTCAACTGCCTGTAAGTTCTGCTCCTTTACCGTGATGTGTGGTTCCTGGTAGGGTTTATCTGGCGCAGGCTGATACATCATTTCGGTCTTTTTGGTGCTAATGGTGAGACCGAAGTTGTCGCAGGCTCTTGAGAGGCAGTTCATTTCGTGCTGCATCATCTGCTCTGTGTTGGCATTGAGGGTGCAATCATCAGCAAACAAGAAGTCCCTGATGATGGTCTCTTTCACCTTTGTAACAACCTGCAGTCGCCTGAGGTTGAACAGCCCACAGACAGTTCTGTATCTGACGTGTATACCACCCTGGCAGTCATGGAAGGCATCAGTCAGCGTGGCAGAGAAGAGCATGCTGAAGCTTCATGCTGTTGGTCACTGGAAAGGCTTCTGACTCGTCTCCATCATCCAGTACTTTCACCATCATGGCGTCATGGAACTGTCGGACGATCGTAATGAACCTGCTGGGACAGCAAAATTTCTCCATGATCTTCCACAAGCCATATCTGCTGACCGTAGCGAAGGCCTTGGTCTGATCGACAAAGGTCATGAACAGATCGCTCTGATGCTCTTGGCATTTTTCCTGGAGCTGTCGTGCAGCAAATATTATGTCTGCAGTTCCACGTTCTGCACGAAAACCACATTGGCTTTCTGGGAGGAGACCCTGCTCAAGGTGCAGTAGAAGGCGGTTGAGCAGGACACGAGCCAAGATCTTTCCAGCTATAGACAAGAAGAGATGCCTGGGTGATTGTGGCAGGACTGGCGGTTGCCTTTTCGCTTGTAGATGTGGAGAATGTTGGCATCTTTCAACTGTTGTGGGACCCTCTGCTCATTCCACATGGACTGGAAGAGCTGTGTCAGTCGTGTGTCAAGGCTGGGCCTCCTGATTTGTAAACTTAGGCAGGGATTGCATCAGATCCTGGTGCTTTTTGCCACAGGAAAGTTGTTTGATTGCCTTTCTGACTTCTTCTCCTGGGAGGGGGGGGGGTGGTTGTCAAGGTGTTGCCTGATCTCCATTTGAGGTAGGCGTGCAATGGCCTCGTCGTTGATTGAGACAGGGCGGTTGAGAACCTGGTTAAAGTGTTCAGCCCATTTCTCCAGAATCTGCTTCTTTTCGGTCAGCAGCTGGGTCCCATCTGCATTGAGAAGTAGGGAGGAGCCGGAGGACAGGGGTCCATACACAGCCTTCAAAGCGTCATAGAAACGCTTGGTGTCATGGCTGTCTGCGTAGCCCTGGATTTCATCGGCCTTTTTGCTGAACCAGGCATCCTGCATTTCACGAAGCCTCTTCTGCACTTTTTGTTTGCGCTGGTGAAGGCATCTTCCTTAGCTTGTGATGTGAGGTCATTCTGGTGCGCTCTGAACAGCTGGTGTTTCTCTGACAGTTGTGTCTGCACTTCAGCGTTATTCTCATCAAACCAGTCTTGCTTTCTACGAGTTGCTGGTCCGAGTGTTTGAGCTTGGCAGAGTGGACTACATATCTGAAGGCCTCCCACTGCTCTTCAATGATGCTGTGGTCATCCTCGTGTGTCTTGGGCAGCCTGCCATCTAGGTCACTGGAGAAATCTTCTGCAACTTTACTATCCTTGAGCTTGAAGACTTTGAGCCTCTTTGCAGTCTTCTGACCTTGGGGTCTTCGCATGGGCAGGATGTGGAGTTTAAACTTTGACACAATGAGGCAATGATCAGTCAGCAGTCGGCACCACGCATGGTCTTCGTCACTCTCACGTCTCGCACATCTCTCTTCCTGGTGATGACATTATGAATCGGATGCCAGTGCTTGGAGCGTGGATGTATCCACGATGTCTTGTTGCGGGTAGGGAGGCAGAACAGAGAGTTGGTGATGACAAGGTCATGAGTAGCGCACATCTTGATAAGCAGGAGGCCATTGCTGTTGCAATTGCCAGTACCCTCTCTCTCCCAGTAATCTCTTCCCAGGTCTGGTGATCGGTCCCCACTCTGGCATTGAAGTCCCCGAGTATGATTAGCTTCTCAGACGGTTGGACTGCTGCGATGAGAGTGTCTAGTTCATCGTATATCTTGTCCTTGATGTCATCTGGGTTGGTCATTGTTGGGGCGTACGCGCTGATTAGTGTTGCACTCTTCTTGTTTCCAAGTGGAAGCCAGAGTGTCATCAGGCGATCCTTTATGCCCTTCAGGAGCTTGACAAGTTTTCTGGGTGAGATGGGATCTGATGGTAAATCCCACGCCTGCCTCTCACCATTCAGTGCAGATGAGTCCAGTCTTGAAGAATGTATATCCTCCACCACATTTTTTAAATTGGCCTTTGTCTGCTAGACGTGTTTTGCTGAGTGCTGCTATGTCGACGTTGTAGCGAGCAAGTTCTTTGGCGAACACTGCAGTTCTTCATTCTGGTCTGTCTGCCTTGGCATTGTCCAGCAGAGTTCGCACGTTCCATGTGCCAAGGTTGAGCACCTTTGTTTTTGTTTTCTTCGTCGTTCGACCACTGGGAAGGACACCCCACTAGCCGCGGAATGCTGGCCAGAGCAAGGTGAAGCAGGCAATGTTTAGGGCACCTTTTCTAGCCCCTTCCTCTTGCTATGGAGGTGAGCAGTGCGGTCCTAAAAAGGGCTGCTCAGACACGCAGGGGGCTGCCAAACTCCGCTTCTGCTTCGTCCAGTAGAGAGCAACCACATGCCCTGGGCCGCCTGTGTGTGCAGGCTCGTGACTGACAGCTCCCACTTGAATTGGATTATAGTGAGGGAGAGTTGCGCGTCGTCAGCCTCATTCTTTCGCCCCAGTCCATCTGTGTCCAGTGGCAAGACAAGTCGAGACGGCTGGAGATAGATTGGGGTGCAGTGGATGACCGTGACGCCTTTTGTGTCTCGACACGCCCCGTGCACTCCACAACGGACTGCTGGAAATCGTCTTTCTGCCCGTTGAACCAGTGGTTTCTTCCACGCAGTCCGCCGAATTCAGCTTCGCATACAAGGTAGACAAGCCCTAGAGTTGAGGGTCGGTGACCCGTCAACTTACCAGCTATGCTTGCAATATGCTGGCAAGATAGTGGAGACTGTGGGGCGGGAACGTCCAGCTTCCGGTACAAGTCCAAAGTCCTGCCCACTGCCCTTTATGTTACTTTATAGCTTAGAGAAGTAAACGTATACAGATCGTCACATTAATGCTGATTTGGTCGTTTTATATATCAGCAGGCAAAAAAATCGTAATAATAAGGGGGGGGGGGGGGGGGGGGGGGGGGGACCATTCATATGTAAAAATATCAAAATACAAATCTAGAAAGTAGACACTTGAGAAAAATTATAATACTCACCAAACTGTATAATCTTGTGATATGTATATTTGTATGTACACACACACACACACACACACACACACACACACACACACACACATATATATATATATATATATATATATATATATATATATATATATATATATATATATAACCTTCTGTTAATACTTGTTAACCAACACTTGTTTTTCCCCACTACAAAAAAAAAACCCAAAAAAACCAAGGTGCCACCTAAGAAGCAAAAGAAAATCATGAAAGAGCAAAACAAGCTACATATTCTTGTGAAAAGTAGAAAATGTAAAAAGATAACCGTTATTTCGAAACCTGATTGTTTCTTCCTCAGTGACTTTTGGTTGTTTTTTTTGAAAACTCAACAAACATACTACGGCGTTGCACACCAGCCTTTTTCTGGGATAGCATTCTTCTAAAACCGAAAAGGCAGAGGAGTCAAATTACCACTTTCTGCAGTCACTGAGGAGAAACAATCAGGTTTTGAAATAACGGTATCTGACCAGGAGAGTTATATGTTAGTGAGCTTCCTTCCCATTGGAGAATGTCTCCCCCTTTGGAGACTATAAGCTTGCTGAAGGTTCATTTTGAGAAGCATTTATTATTCTCCATTCACCCACTCAAGCACATACTGTCAGTTAGGCAGAATCATCTACCATTGCAGATATGAAGGCTTATCACCCCCCCTATTTCTACAATCTAAGACATAAGAGAAAGCATTGTTAATAATTCAATATTTCTAGCAGTCATTGCAACACCAAGCTGCTCTATAAGTTGCTGGAATGGTGCTCGGTACTTATCCTTGGAATGTATTAGTTTGTTTTAATTTAGTCCCTTGTTGATTAATTCCAAGAACTGGCCCACAGCACTTGTGTCTTAAGAGGTTATCTTTTTTTATATTTTCTACTTTTCACAAGAATATGTAGCTTGTTTTGCTCTTTCATGATTTTCTTTTGCTT
>JADBJO010007023.1:35000-42500 GCA_016801955.1 Conus betulinus
GTAGGTGGGTGTCCTGCATATGTTAGATCAGAACAGGCGCCACTGAACACCACCGAAGTGAATCGGCAGCAGTGCAATGTCTCCTCGGTGGGTTGCCTCTTGACGACTTGACATTGACTGCTCCCTGTGGATTGCCGGTGCCGTGGCTGCGGTGGGACCAGCCGGGCTGTGGCTGTGGGGGGGGTGTCGGAATGAGCGGCGTGGGTGCACTGTCTCTGAGGTGGCGCAGAAGTTGGGACAGCAACAAAAAAAAAGAAACAAACAAACCAACCTGACCTTGCTGAAAGAAATAGCCGCCGAGTTGAGGGGTACGGTCGAACCTGTAAGTGAAGGAGAGAGAGAGGAGCTGGCCAGAACTGTTAATGGTCGGTTCAGGAACAAACTTAGCCCGGATCTGCAGAAGAAGAATTTTGAAGCCTACAACAGACCGGCCAGTTGTCAGAAATTGATCGTCCCAACATTAAAAACAACGAAATATGGCTGAAATTACTGTCTAAGGTCATCAAAAGCGACCTGAAAATGCAACATATTCAGAGAGTGGTCATCAAAGCAGCGATTGCGTGCGTGCGTGCCACAGACGGATTACTTGATAGGCCTAGTGGCTTGCCCAGTTCAGAGGCCTATTCTGAAGCCGTTAGGCATTGTAGCAGTCCGGTGGCTATTTTGGGTCCCGTTTCGCGCGAGATTTCGTTGCGCAGACGCAGTGGCGTCAGACCAGATGTAAACAAACAGTTTTCATGGATCTGTGATGAATCGGTCCCGATCACAGACAGTTGTTTGGGGACAGTTTGGCTGCGACACTGAAAGCGTGTGTGAGACCGACTGCTTCAGCTCCAGTGTAGAACATGAGCGCAGATACCGCGGAAACGCCCGCTACTGTCGTGGACAAGCGGGCGGTTTTTAGTGCTCTGAGTCGGGTAGCCCACGTGGTCATGTTTTAGCCCAAAGGAGCAGAACAAACAAAAGACCACTGTTTCAGCAGAAACGGGGACATCAGAATCTCAGCTCCCACTAGAAGAGGTGAGCTTGGATCCATCTTTAAAACCTCAGAAACATGAGTTTACTGTTGGGAGATAAGGACAATTTGAAGAAGCTTGGTCTAAAATCACTTCAGACCCACAGATTTGAAGCATGATATCAGGGGTAAGGTTGAATTTGACTGTCCATTAGACCAGTTCTTCAGATTGTCTTCCACTAGAACAACTGCCACAAATCAGAAAGAGTGTAAGATCATAGATTCATAAGTTCAAAAGTTGATAGCTAAGAAAGTAATTTCTACTTGTGAACATTGTTATTTCTTCAGTTTTTGCCAGGGAGAAGAAAGATGGATCTTATCGCATGATTTTAAATCTAAAAATACTCAATTTAAAAGTCAGTTATCATCATTTCAAAATGATGCCCTGAACATGGCCCTGACTTTGATAACTCAAGGATGCTTTATGGCCTCAATTGGTCTGAAGGATGCCTATTATAGTGTAGCAATCCATGAACAGCACAGAGAACTACTCAGATTTCAATGGAGAGATCAACTCTATGAATTCAATGCTTTACCCAATGACCTATAATCAGTTCCCTGTTTGTTCACAAAGCTGTTGAAACCTGTCTGTGCCTCCCTTAGAATGAACGGTCATGTGTCTGTGGGGTTTTGGATGATTCTTTGTTGACTGGACTCACAGACAGCAACTGCATGGGGAATGTTACAGACACCACTGATTTGTTTTTAAAGTTATTATTTATCATTCCCCCAACCAAGTCGGTTATTCAGCCCACAACAAGGATTCAATACCTTGGAGTCATCATAGACCCTGTCTCCATGAAAGTCACTCTTAGCGCTGAAAGAGCTGTCAGCATACTGTCTAGTTGTCAAAGGCTTCTTGATGTGCAAAGTCACACTATCTGTGAGGTTGCTTAAGTTATAGGGAAAAGTCGTTGCTAGCTTTGCCGCTGTCAAGTATGGACCTCTCTATTACAGACAGCTTGAGAAAGACAAAAATTAACTTTGAAGAGGAGTGGAGGTGACTTTGACCAACTCATGCAGCTATCTGAAAAGAGTAAGTAGGAACTTAAATGGTGGATTGTCAATGTGTGTGGATGCAGATAATGACATATGCAGTACTGAACCAGATATAGTTGTCGCCACTGATTTAGTAGTGCACAGGTTGGGAGTGTGAGTGTGAAAATACAACTTCAGGTGGACATTGGTTGCCGCATGAAAGGGTCTTTCTCATTAATTGTTTGGAATTGAAAGCTGTTTTACTTGATTTGCAGTCATATCAGGGAAAGCTGGAAAACAAACATGTCGGATGATAGACAATACAACAGCAGTCAGCTGTCCATCGCATGGGAACAAGCCGTTCAGATGCTTGTAATGACATGGCATTTACAATTTGGTCATGGTGCATTTCTAAGAATATCTGGATCAGTGCAGCGCACATTCCAGGGAAGCAGAACAGGACAGCTGACAAGGAGTCCAGGCGTCAGAACACTGATGCTGAGTGGAAACTTGATGAGCAGGCACTGCAATCTGCCTTCCAACAGCTCAGAGATTCTCCAGGTATTGACCTCTTTGCTTCCAGGTTGAACTTTCAAATGCAGCGATACATTTCATACATGCCGGATCCAGAAGCTGAAGCATTTGATGCTTTATCCATCTCTTGGGAGCATTTACAGTGGTATACATTTCCACCTTTCAGCATCATAGGACGGGTGCAGCTGCAGATCTGAGAGAGAACATGCAGAGGGGATAATTGTGGTACCCAACTGGCCGACACAACCATGGTTCGCTGTTCTTCAATTTCTTCTGTCCTGCCCTCCAGTAGAACTCAGGTGCAGACACCATCTTCTTCACCTACCTAGCGACTCAGAGCAGTTCATCCTCTCATTCAGAAACGTCGGCTAAACCTACTTGTCTGCAAGATCTCAGCAAAAAATTTCTTAACTTCTGGTTTATCAGGAAATTCAGTTGCTCTAATCATGGCTTCATAGAGACCCAGCACCCCCTAGTCCTACAACACCTACATTAAAAAACAGCAGAAATTTGTAAGCAGACATCAAATCAGTACTTGTAGTCATGTGCATATGGCAAATTTTGGCAGAACTGTACGCTGCAGGCGCTAGTAAAGTACAGTTAACCTAGCTAGCAGTACAGTTTCTGCATACCTTTGTCCTGGTAATGCAGTGACAACAGGTCAACATCCTGTAGTCTGTAAAATTGTCAAAGGTGTCTTCAACAATAGACCATCACTCCTAAAGTACTGTGACACATGGGATGTTGACACAGTCATGGGTATGTTAGCAAAGTGGCCAGATGCAGAACAGCTCAGCTTTCTGAAACTCACACTCAGAATACTTATGTTACTTGCTTTACTCTCTGGTCAGAGAGAACAGACTCTCCATAGTCTTACTGTTGATGATGTAAAAATCTATGAGTCTATATGTGCACTTGGTTATAGGTCTATTTTAAAACAAACCAAACCAGCGACTCACTTAAAGCCTTTAGTCATAACTTGTTTTGAAAACAAGAGATTTGTCTGGTTCACCACCTTCGGCAGTATTTGAAAAAGACTGCCCACTTACGAACTGGCAAAGCACTTTTTATTTATTAGTTGCATAAAGCCTTTTGCACTGTGAAAAGAGACACCATTTCTCGTTGGATGAAAGATGTGCTGCTTATGGCTGGAATATACATATCGAAGTACTCAGCTCACAGCAGTCGAGCTGCTAGTACTTCTGCAGCATTAAGCAGAGGTGTACCAATAGACAGCATGCTTCAAGCAGGTGGATGGTCAAACAGGAACACCTTTTCAAGATTCTACCACCGGATCAATAAACAGAATGAAGATGGAAATGGTGGTTCTATGAAGACTAAGAATTTCCCAGTCTGTACTGGACACACTTGTAGACAAAGGGAAAGTAACTCACATTATGAGCTGATCGATTTTCAGAGCCTGGCGTGTTAAGGAATAACGTGTGATCCCTGACGCTAAAATCTCCACACGTATACGTCTGACCAATCAGTAGATGAGGAATAATTTGAAAATTAAACGAGACTTACCTGGAAGTTGAAGTTTAATGGAGATTGTTTCGAGGATGCTGTTGGGTTGAGATATACATGTGCCCACCCAACAGCATTTCGAGGTACTTCCATTGAACCCTCCCTTCTGAGTTTGTTCTCAGGGATCACACGTAGCTGAAGTCTGGGACGCGCACGCGGTTTCGTCCTCCACATGTATTCCTCTACCCAATAGCATCCTCGAAATAATCTCCATTAAACTTCAACTTCCAGGTAAGTCTCGTTTAATTTTCAAGTTAATGATGTTGGACAGTTTTATCATCATACACACACCACGCCTGACTTCTAGAGCACCTTGTCCACGTTCAATATTATTTCAAAAACTTCAATTCAGTCATACACTATTGAACCAATACATCAGCAGGGCTGGAGATGAAACTGGAGAATCATAGGCTAGTTGATGGAGGTTGATTCAAGGATTAAGACAAAGAATGAAATAAAGACTATTTCCACGATGCATTTAGTCAAGGGTGGGGGGAAATTTAGACTTATATCCACGATACATTTAGTCAAGAGTGGGGGAAAATTTAGACTATTTCCACGATGCATTTAGTCAAGAGCAAGGGGAAATGTATACTATTTCCTCTGTGCATTTAGTCAAGAGTAAGGGGAAATTTAGACTATTTCCACAGTGCCTTAAGTCAAGAGTAGGGGGGGGGGGGGGGGGGTCTAGACTATTTCCATGATGCGTTTAGTTAAGAGTAAGGGGGATATAAGTTCTGAGTACGTTTCATAGTGAGGTGACTGTGGGCAGAAATTGAAAAAAAAAATGAACATGGACAAACAAATTATAAGACACAAACGCGACACGTTTCCACCTCTTGAGTCTCTTCAGGCAAGGTAAACAACATTCCGGACAATGAAAAACGAAGAACGACCAATGCCTTATCTTCTCAAATTCAGCGGAAGATGGGCGTTGAATCAAGAGGAATGTTGATTGCTAGTTTACCTTGTTTTCGAAAACGAATCCGTCTCTCGTGGCCATAATACAGACAGCCAGGCTGATTCCCTTTAAGAACAGGTTAGATCTGATCATCCTGGTGTGGTTTGTGGTGTAACAGATCCACGGGGTGAATTTAGGCCAAGATTAGCTATATTTTAAATTGATCTAGTTCCACAATGTACGTATCAGAAACAGAAATACTTTAGTGCAAACAAAAATAAAGCACGCAGACACACACAGACACATAGAGACAGACACACAAACACACAAACACACACACACACACACACACACACACACACACACACACACACACACACAGAGAGAGAGAGAGAGAGAGAGAGAGAGAGAGAGAGAGAGAGAGAGAGAGGCCAAAACTTCTAACAGTCATTTCTGAATCCTGCCATTCGGTAAATAATTATTTTGGCTGTTATGCTGCGAATAATGCTTCACAGCGAAGTTGGTGATACATTATTCATCCCAGTTCTTTACTGTATTCTTCTGTCACTCAAGAACGTGTCCATATACAACCAAATATGTCTGGGCTACTTTAAGGAAAGGCTGGCAGTGCGTTCGGAAACAAATCTGAACCGGAAGTTCACATGGTAATGACGTCACTCAGTTCCGGATACCTTGCCACCAGGTGGAGGAACAATATAACCTCAAAGACAGACTACCATCGATTAAGAAAAAATATATCTGTCCCGCCTGGCTGTGGCATAATGTTCAGCGTGAAGATGTTAAAGTACTTTGCTAGGAACATCCCGCTGTCGGTGTATGTCCATGACGCCAGTGGAGCGAGACATCTGGCCTGGCAGGAGGATGGCTTGGATCCTCACGACAGCCCCTATGTTTCGCTGACTTCCAGCGTGTCCTGTTTCTCTGCATTAGACTGGAAGGACGTGGGCTCTTTCCATCTGTTCTTCTCTTTTCACCCTTACAGTAAAATGCCTTGGCGACTGAGCGGGGTTTTTCAATTGCTCTGTTGATTTTTACTTTCGTTTCCAGCACCACTTGGATTGCAATTTGAGAACAGACTGCGCCGATGGCAGGGATGAAACAGAGCATTGTCCTTTCAGCAGTGCCGACTGCCAGGGTCGGCTGGCTTTGTGCAATCGTTGCTACAACATCGTACGTGTTGATACTTTGTCTTCATGAAAACACCAGTGAAATATCTACGTATAACATAGCCAGAGACTTCTGTCAGTTTCTAGGAGGTACGCTTGTACGACCTATCTGTTTGTACAACTGGTATGGAGCGATTCAAAACTATACCAAACCTTACGTTTACACCTGGGGAACCTTTTGGACTGGCTTGGTCTTTGGTCACACACGGTCACCCAACATGTACAAACGAAATGTCGTAAGCGAAGACAGAACGGTCCTTTATCACTCCGTTCCGTTTGAGGACACATCTCACTCTGGGAGAGACATGTGCGTGTTTGATTCCCGACAATCTTCTCATATGTATTCTTGTCATCACCGTACCTTTCAGCTTCTAGCAAAGGCCGTTTGTGAATTCAGGAAAAATGAAGGAGTGGTGAACGAACTGGGATGTCACACACGCGATAGAACTCCACGACTCTGCGTTTGTGACACTCAGAGCAGTGTATTCTCTAATAATGTGTCCGAATGGCCAGGTGACATACACCTTTCTTCTGTGTGGCTCGCAATCGGTCGTATGTGGTGCACAGTATACATCCTGTGTGTTTCTGAATCACACAGCCTATACACACAGTGCTTCCGATATAAAAGATCAGGGCGACTTTGTCGTGCCCATGTTCCGATGTGATGGCATCATTACCACTTTTTCGTACAGTCTGGTGTGCGATTTCAGACCTGACTGCCGGGATCAGAGTGACGAAAACTTCTGTAGACATCCTCCTTGTGTCCGAATGTTCACCTGTTCTAATGGTCAATGTGTGTTTTTCGACAACGTATGTGATCAGTTGTTCCAGTGTCAGGACAAATCAGATGAAAAGGATTGTTTGCAGGACAGGATACAGACGACAACACTGTCCTATTTCCCATCGCCTGGTCTGATTCATTTTGATTGTGTCAGTGTGTTTACGTTTACATCCACGCCAATGAAGGTGAATGAATCGTGCCCCGACACTCACTATCGCTGTCCAGGGAAGTTTAACGACTGCCTGCCTGTCTACACACGATGCAATGGCATGTACGACTGTCTGGACCACGAAGACGAGAAGGGATGTGATGATGCCACGTGTGAAGGTTTGTTCCGGTGTAGAGCCTCTAGACTATGTGTCCATGGCGACCACCTGTGTGACGGATGGCCTCAATGCCCACAAGAAGATGACGAGATGTTGTGTGACACACCCTGTCCCCTGCCCTGCCTGTGCCAGGGCCACACTTTCCTCTGTTTCCAGACTTTCTCTGCATCACACTTCCCCCTCATTCGCTCCCTGAATGCCACGGGCTCTGGCACGACTCTAACTGATGTAAACAATCTTCATTTCCTCGT
>JADBJO010007023.1:47500-57500 GCA_016801955.1 Conus betulinus
GACTCCTTCTACCTGAAAAACCCGAGCTGTTTCATGAGGTCCTAGGCTGATGAGGCTACAAATCCCCTCGCTCCAGCCTCTATGTCGAGAACGTGGGCCTGGAACCAGGTTCTCAAACTGCTGGCTAGACTGGCATACCTCTTAGTCTTGTCGACGTGAGCGTGTTCCGTGCTAGCTCTTGGAACGACATAGCCTCTGTCACTGCGCTGTTTGAAGATGAAAATATCTTTGTTGCAGAGCTCATATAACAGGATAGCCTTGGTGCAGTTACCTAACGCCTAGCAATAACACAACAGATGTTATCTTACTGTTTGGAGATGACGTGATTTCTGTCACATCGCGTCTATAAAATGATGTCTCTGTTAGCTGTTTTGGGGATAGCAGATCATTGTTACTTCGCTTGTTCAAAGATGACCGTATCTCTCTTAGTTAGCTCCCATGAGACAGTTTTGCATTATCTACCTACCTCTTGGGAGATGATGACACACTGTCTGCCTGAATCTTATGGGATGAAAATTATGTCTGCCATTTGGCTCCCAGATATGACACTGCGTTGACTACTCAGCATTTGTTATTATCAGTCCGGTGATGATGTGTTTTTCTGCTGTCTACTTGAAATATCTTAGGAACTGCTGTTACGCTCTGAGAGACGGAAAGTATATATTCCTTGGCCCCCGGAGATGACATAGAATCTGTTGATTTACTCTTGTTACATGACATGATATCTAGTTTTTGTTGTTGTTGTTGTTGTTGATGATGTATTTTCTCTCTTTTTGGACAAATGGTATGACTTTGCGATGGACATTTTGCCCCCAGAAGACGGCTTTGTATGGCCTGCTAAGCTCGTAGTCAATGACATCTTGCTGATATTTACATCATGGGGCATCACGGTACCTATTATTTAGTTCCTTGAAAAGATGACAATCTCTTCTTAAAAGAGTGCACAACATCTAACATAAAAATGCTACGTGTCAGTTACCTCTTAAAAGAATGCACAACATCTACCACCATAAATGCTACGTGTAAGTTACCTCTTAAAAGAATGCACGACATCTACCATATAAATGCTACGTGTTAGCTACCTCTTAAAAGAATGCACAACATGTACCATATAAATGCTACGTGTTAGTTACCTCTTAAAAGAATGCACAACATCTACCATATAAATGCTACGTGATGGTTACCTCTTAAAAAAATGCACAACATCTACCATATAAATGCTACGTGTTAGCTACCTCTTAAAAGAATGCACAACAACATCTACCATATAAATGCTACGTGTTAGATACCTCTTAAAAGAATGCACGACATCTACCATCTAGCACCTTTTAGGTGAGATACTATGTGCAGTTTGTGTCCTGAAATAATTTATGGGTTTACTATTTAGCTTCTTGAGGGTGAGACAGTGTGTTAGAAAATGTTTCCTTTATATTGCATTTTATCGTTTATTAACTGACTGAAGATCATTTGAAGGTGAGACAGTGTGTTATATGGCTTGAAATATTGCATCTTATCTTTCATACAGCGACTGAATATTTTTTATGCACAGTATCTGTTGCTCATCCCCTTGGAGGTGAGATAGTATATTTCATTTAGTTCTTGAAGAAATATATTGTGTTTGTTTGGTTCCATAGAAATGAGGATTTTACATACTATTAAGATTGTGAAAGAATACAGTAGATGTATACATATTTAACTTGTAGGAAGTAAGTAATTTAGCTCCTAGAAGAATTCATTATACCTGTTATCTAGCACCTTGGAGATGAACACGTATGTGCTATTTAGATCCTGAAAGGTGCGTAGTGTCTATAGCTCTTTCGTCATTAAAAAGTGCTTTTTGGAGCTCATTGATCTAGAATGACAGCTCTGCTGCGATCCTCGTTCCTGACAGCAAGAACGGCGAGACAGCTTTTGATTGAAGCGCTGGAGACAAGTTCTAAATTATAGTGAGAGAAAACCATAGGCGAACTGAGGGGAAGGTCATGTACTTGAACATTGTTTGTTATTTCATCATCGTGAACATCGCCCCAAACAAGGGAAATAATTGGTGGGGAGCTGTTCTTTTGATCAATGATCAGTTAAATGGTGGACGCAATGTGTCTAGTCCTGTACTCTGTTTGTCTGTGTCCGTGGCGGTAACTAACCCCCCCTCTTTTCAAATTTTGCTTCATTTTCCGCCCTCAGTCACTCCGTTTTAAAAAAAAATAAATGGCTCAAATTTTATGATAGGCCTCAAAACGCTTACATGGATTATATACATGTTTTAGTACAAAATTGTGGCGTGTGGCCACAATGGAAATGGGTAGTACGTGGTTTTTTTTTCCGGCCAGCCGTGATAACCACCTTCGTTCTGTCTTCAGTCTTCAATTTGGGAGGTCAGCCGTCATTTTTGACTATTATTGACCTGTGTGTGCAGAGGCATAAGATGAAAATAAAAACTGGTCTATTAGGGACAATAAAAAAAAGATAGCATAGGATCTGCAATAACCTCAGCACCCTAACCGCATACCCCTGAGTTCAGCTCCAGGGCAGCGTGTTGAGACTGGAAAAAAAAAAAAAAGGGGAGGGGGGGGGGGGGGGGGGGGGGGGGGGGGGGGGGGGGGGGGGGGGGGCAACTAGCCTAACCTGGTATCTGGAGACAGTGGAGAGGCTTATCCGGTAATCGTTGCGACCCCCAGGTCAAGGCCTGGACCAGCTCAGCCCTATCCTTCATTTACCACGAGGAAAGTTGGGGGGCAGGGGGGATGGGGGATGTCTAAACTGGGATTTTGCTGAGCTCCTTCTTGATTGATACGAAGGAGGGAGCCTCTGCTGCTGTTGCAGGCAGGGAGTTCCAGGCAGGATGGTTGATGGGAAGATACTGAACTTGTATGGGTCAGAGGAGGTACCGAGGTGAGCAAATATGTGGCAGTGATGCGATCTCGTTTAAATGGATCCTTTCTTGAGGAATTTGTGTAAGGTATGTCCACAGTGCAATGAACGATCTTGTACATGAAGATTAGCCTCTGCCTGTTTCGCCGTGATTCAGGGGGTTCCCATCCCAGTTCTTGCAGCTTCGATGTTATGCTGCTGGTCCAACCATAGTCATTGCATACATAACGTGCTGCTCTTCTTTGCACCATTTCTATCTTTTTCTTTTGGCCTACTTTGTATGGTCTCCAAACTGATGAGCAATACTCCAGGTGTCTCTGGCTGTCTCTGGCAATGAATGATAAACGAAAATTTCAAATTACCGTGTCATCTTTCTTGAATTCCTATATACACAATCTCGAGTCTAGGAATCCTAGAATTCTCTCAGGGCTAACTTATTCTGTAGAATCGGACAGTTTAAGCGAAAGTCACAAATATATTTGTATTGGGTCACCTCGTTTTAAAACTAAATTAAAAAAAAAAAAAAAACTTCATCAGCTCAGAGATGATGCAATGAAGTGTTGTGATATCTATGGTAGGTTTTAGTGACTTGATTCATTTAATAAAGAAATAATAATTTCTACAGATAGATATATTACAATATTTTTAAGATCCTAAAAGCGCTCCAAAAACCCAACCAGTTCGTTCCTTTGTCCATTGGTGGATTTCCAAGGTGGCAGGGTGTTGCGCATGCGTCAAGATGGCCGACTTTTTTTTGTTGAGCGCCGAAATTCTAAAGAAAAATTAGGAAAATTTATAGCTGGTCGTCGATGATTTTGTGTTTTGGAGTTAGAATTAAACACATATTGGTGTACAACAAAAATTGTCACAGTTTTGTGCCTATTCTTTCTATAGGAAGACAGGAAATTCTTGAAGTTTTGATTCATCAAGTTGACTCATCTTTATCTTCGAAGTTCATTCACTAGTTTCGTATTTCGTGCATGAGTTCTGAGCACTTTTCATTTTCTTAATCTTGTCTTTAATCCTTGTTACCTTTAAGTGTTTGAGGAAAGGTAAGTTCACGTTCGTTTCTTTTCACTGACGCATTGAAAGATTGATGTTTTGAATATGGCGGAGAAAAGGAAAGCTGTGAAAAAGAATGGTAGTACTAGTAGTACTGTCGGTGACAGGAAATTGAACAGCTCAAGGAACACGGTTGCTTCTTCGGGAAAGTCTAGTCTCGGTACTCCAAGTGCATATGAGAAGCAAAGGTCTAGCCGTAAACAGAACAAATCCATGTCTGTGTGGCAGTGCGCATATTGCGAGAGCGCTGTGGAGGAGGAGGAAGACTGCATCGAATGCTTCGTTTGCAAAAACTGGAATCACTTGCGATGCACTGGAATGTGCCAAGATACCTTCGACACTCTCTCTGACCCTTTGCAGCATAACTTGCAATGGGTCTGCCAACCCTGTATGGAAGAGCAAAAGGAAATTCAGTCTAAGCAAGATGCCAGGTTGGACAAACTCTTAGACCTTATCCCACTGGTACACTCTCTTAGTGTCAGGATGGAGAAGATGGAGCAAAGCATGGGAGACAAACTGGAAGAGAAGATTGAGGAGGTGGTAGACAGAAAGCTGAAGAGATAGTGGAAGAAAAAATGGAGATTGAAAAAAAAGAAGAAACCTGGTGATTGTCAACCTGAAAGAGAGCGTGAAAACGGACATTGAAGAGAAAAGGAAAGATGACTTGAAGGCAGCCAAAACGCTTATAAGTAAACTTGTGGATCTGGAAGAAGATGAGCTGAGAGAACCCATAAGGTTGGGAAGGGAGGGTGGACATAGACCAAGAATGCTTAGGGTGACAGTGAAAGGGGAAGAGAAGAAGAGGGAAATAATGAGAAAAGCGTATGAACTGAACAGAAAACAAAGCTCCAGGGGATGCAAAGTTTATATAAATCATGACCTCACAAAGAATCAACGTGACAAACACAAAGTACTGAGAGAGGAGTTGCGACGGAGAACTCAGGCAGGCGAATAAAATCTGGCCATAAGAAACTGGAAGATAGTGGAACTCAGACAGGGTCCAAAAATCCATCCTCACTCTGGTGGAGGGGCTGAGGACACCCAAGGAACAGGTTCTTCTGAAAATTGACTTAAAAGAGAGAATGTGTACATAGTGTAAGTAACAAAAGCTCAGATTTTTTTCATGTACTATATTCTGACGTTGATGGGTTTTTGAACAAAAGAGAAGAATTGCTTTCCAGGATAGATGATATACATCCATGTGTAATTGCAGTGACCGAATTGATACCAAAGAATTTACAAAATTTCTGTGAGAAAGAGTTTTGCATTCCTGATTATGATATGTTCATTAATAGAAACCATCAACGAGGGGTAGCTTTATATATGGAGAGTTATTTAAATGCTAGAGAGTGTAATGATTTTGATGAATACGAGTATCAAGAAAGTGTTTGGTGTACATTTGATAGTGAGAGTAATGGTAAAGTGTTGATTGGTTGTGTGTATAGAAACCCCAATGGTAGTACAGAAGAAAATAATAATAAATTATTTGAAATACTAAAATCTGATAAAATGTTGAAATATGACAAAATATGCATAATGGGGGATTTTAATTATCCAAATGTTTATTGGGATGGGAGGTGGTCAGGGGTTAAGGGTAACGAGATCATTAGACAGGTGCACGATGCGTTTTTAATCCAAAAAGTGACCAAACCAACAAGAAGAAGACCAGGGCAGAACCCAACCCTAGATGATTGGATATTGGTAAATGATAATAGTTTCATTTCAGAAGTTGTTCATTGTAATCCGGTGGGTAAAAGTGACCATGATGTTTTATCATTTCAATTGAATTTGGAAAAGTTTAATAATACAGATCAAGAAGAATTTACATATAAATTGAACCAGGGGGACTATCATAAATTTAGAAATATTATAGCTGAACATGATTGGAAAGGGATATCAGACATGGATATAGAAGAAACCTGGAGGTATATTAAGAATACTATACATGAGGGAATGGATAAGTGTATTCCCAAAATAAAGAAAAATGTAAAGAGGAAATTCACTCCAGTCTGGATGAATAAAAAAGCTATGAGAAGTATTAAAAAGAAGTATAATTTATTTAAAAGATACCTAAGTACTAAATCAGGAGTACTTTATATGAAGTACATACGGGAAAGGAATAAATGCTCCAAGTTGTTAAAAGTAACTAAAAGGGAATATGAAAAAATGGTTGCAAAAAATAGTAGAGATAATTCTACATTATTTTGGAAGTATGTTCAAAATAGATTAAAAGTCAATACAAGTATTGGTGCCCTAAATAAACCAGATGGTTCCTTGGCAGTAAGTGATAAAGAAAAAGCGGACACATTAAATGATTTCTTTGCTAGCGTTTTTACACATGAAGATTTAACAAATATACCATTATTGGATGAATGTGTATATTCAAGCGGGATATCCTTGTCAGAGGTAAGAGTTACCCCAAAAGCAGTGAGAGACAGATTGGTAACTTAAACCCAAATAAAGCACAAGGACCTGACAAATCCCCTCAAAAGTTTTAAAAGAATTAGGAAATTAATTATCTGTCCCACTATATTCATTATTCAACAAAACATTAGAATCAGGTACCTTACCCCAAGACTGGAAGACAGCTGAAGTAACAGCCTTGTTTAAAAGGGTTAAAAGCAGATCCAGGTAACTATAGACCAGTCAGTCTGACTTGCGTAATATGTAAAGTGTTAGAAAGTATAATTAGAGATTCAATTGTAGCTCATTTTACAGATAATGATTTATATGCTAAATGTCAGCATGGGTTCCGTAAAAAAACGTTCTTGTGTTACTCAGTTGCTGAAAGTTGTAGAAGGTATGACAAAATTATTGGATGATGGTCATAATGTTGATGTTATTTACTTAGATTTTAAGAAGGCTTTTGATACTGTACCACATAAAAGGCTACTTGTCAAACTATCTGCTTATGGTATAACTGGCAAACTACTAAAATGATACAAGGATTTTTGACAAATAGGGTGCAGCTTGTAAGAGTAGGTAGTGAAAGATCAAATAAAGCCAAGGTACTAAGTGGTATACCTCAGGGTAGCATCTTGGGCCCAATATTATTTACAGTATTTATAAATGACTTGCCATTATCATTAAAAAGCACCTGTAAAATATTTGCTGATGACACACAAAACTGTACGATAAAACTTCACAATTCTCAGATTTACAAAACGATCTTTATAAACTCCAAAATTGGTCAGATGTATGGAATTTGTATTTCAATATCTCTAAATGTGGTGTGCTGCATATTGGAAAAAACAACCAAGAACATGCTTACTATATGAGATATAATGGTAGCTTACAGAAGTTAAAGACCTTAAAAGAAGAAAAAGATTTGGGAGTAACTTTTGATAGCATGTTGTCTTTTGATTTACATATTGGCAAAGTAGTTAATAAAGCCAATCAAATGTTGGGTTCCATAAGGAGAAGTTTCTCTTACTTAGATAAGGAGGTATTCCTAAAACTTTATAAATCTTTTGTGAGACCTCATTTGGAATATGCAAATGCGATTTGGTTTCCATACTTGAAAAGACAGTCATCACAAATAGAAAGAGTTCAAAGACGTGCTACAAAGCTATTAAAAGAATGCAAAGATAAATCTTATGCAGAAAGATTACAATATTTGAATCTACATTCATTAAAAGGCAGAAGGACAAGAGGTGATCTTATACAGACTTACAAAATATTTAATGGATTTGATGATGTTTGTGTTGACTCACTCTTTTCTCTTCCACAACATAACATCACAAGAAATGCAGAAGGAAAGATATTTATTCAGCACTGTCGTACTAACAGAAGAAAATTTTCCTTTTCACACAGAGTAGCCCCTTTATGGAATGAACTCCCTACTTACATAAAATTTGCAGAAGACACTAACAAGTTCAAGAATCTTTTGGATGCAATTCCAAAGTATAAGGAACTTTTCAACCATTTTGATGATTAAAATGCCATATTAAACAATTATTATTATAAACAAATATTAAACAAATATTATTCAACACCTGTACTTTTAACAAAAAGTATTTGGCAAAGAGGGGACGTACATAGGCCGCGAGGCCTAGGCTTTTGAGCCAGTCCCTATTACTACTACTACTACTACTACTACTACTTCCACCAATGCCTGCTAGGCTAGTGGTAATTTCCCCATATGCAGTCTTTCAACTTTTGACATAAAATTCATTTCAGTACCACACTTAGTATATGAATAGTTTAAATTGACCATGCATGATACTAGTTTTACAAAAGACTACTTTTTATCACAACTCTCAGATCGCTAACACAAAGGAATTTTAGGGTCACGAGATTGACCTCACGCGCCATCTTAATTTTGTGAGGGCTGATTTGAAATTTGCACTGCGTTTGTTTACATGAATATTTCAAACAAATGAGTTCATCGGACACAGAAAGCTACGGAGATCCAGCGAGCCATTTTTCTGATACTTCAGACGAGCCAGATCTCCAGCAAGCAAGAAATATTTTACCGAAGCGACGGACGGATGTTGCAGCTGAACGTGAGAGGTGAGCGAGCACGTGGTCTATTTTTAGTTTCCACAGCATGGGGTTTGTTTTTCGGACCCTGCTGCTGCACAGTTTCATGTAAGTTATCGGTGACACGAACAGTTCATTTAATCCTTCAGTATGAATGTTATTTCAGTACCAATCCGGTTGTTATGACAGAAAAACTGGTCTTCGACCACTTATTTATGTTGCTAGTTTCGCCGATTGTATTAAGTCTTTTTATGGAGGAATCAGTTTGCCTGATCGTGTCTCTTAAACACTTTCAGAAATTGATGATTTTGTTATTCGGACATTTCCCCCGTGTTGTGGATCATATTTTTTGTTTGTTAGTTATAACATTTTGTACAAGGAGTATGCTCAGTGCCTTTGTAAACTGCAGTGTACACAGCAAAGTGTGTAGATCAGTCTGATCACTAGATAATCAGGATCAGGATTTGGGCCGTTGTAAGATTGCCTTAATCACACAACTTTGCCTGTTGAGGCTTTTTACGCGCCCTTCTTGTGTGTGTGTGTGTGTGTGTGTGTGTGTGTGTGTGTGTGTGTGTATTTTTTCTCATGTCTGTTGGTCCAGTCATAGACTAACTCAGTCTAATTTATTCATCAAATTCATATTTTATTTTAGTTATATTAATTCATGTTTATGACTCGTTTGAGGTTCTTAAATACTAGGTGCACATTTGATGCTAGTTTTTTAATTCATTTCAAATTTTGGTTGCTCTGTTAGTAAAAGTAAATTTTCCAATATTAGTTCTGGAATATTGTTTAACTATCTTATCTTCACTGTTCCTTGTAGTTTTGTTGTCTGTGGAGTACAAAAAAGCATGCTTTATCAACATTATCAATTCCATTAAATATCTTATATGTTTGAATCAAGTCTCCTCTTATTCTTCTTGCTTTGAGTGTTAGAAGTTGTAAATAAATAATCTCTCCTGGTATGAGTAATCCTTTATATTATGGATCATCTTTGTTGTTCTTCTTTGAACTGTTGTAGAGCTTCTGATTGTCTCTTTAGCAGAGGATACCGTACAGCATTGCCATATTCAAGAACAGGTCTAACTAGTGTCTTATATACTTGTTAAAAAATGTCCTTTTCTGTATTATTCCAGTCATTCTGTTGGCCTTGTTAATACTCACAATATGTTTGTCAAATAGCACATTTTTTTGTCAAAAGTCACACGTAGGTCTTTCTCTTCCTCACATTTAGATACTTTTACTCTCTTGTCCCCAATTTTCATCATATTATAATTTTGTGGGTTTGATTTTCCAATATGTAGTACTTGACATTTTTTCTGCTTTGAAATATAGGTTCCAACTAAATCCAAGTGTCACTGTACTAATGTTTCAATATCCTTTTGTAATTCCTTATACATTTTGGAGAGTTATACTTATAGAATTTTGTGTCATCTACAAAAAATTTGCATGTACTCTTTAATTCTACAGGGAGATCATTTATAAACACCAATAATATTGAATAATATTGGTCCCCAAATACTGCCTTGTGGTATCCAACTAACACCAGCACTGTGAGAGAAGGAATTACCAATCCTTACCTTTG
>JADBJO010007023.1:60000-67500 GCA_016801955.1 Conus betulinus
TTTTGAGCTTTGTACATTATTCCATCTTCCCTCCCCACACATATCCCCCATCCCCCCCCCCCCCCCCACACAAAAAGGAACCTATGAATACTCCCCAATGGAGTGCGCTCTAAGCATATACAAAAAACTCATATGTTAGAGCTGGTGACTCAAAGATGGCCTGCACTATTTTGCCTCACACTGGAATTATTTTTTTTTTCATGTCTTGACATATAACATATGATCACGTGTTATTTTCTTTTTACATAAACACACTATGTTTTTAACATATTTTGTTTCAAAAGCATCAAGTTTCCACCTATATACATCAATGAAAGTGTATTTTTGTTTAAGCTAAAATTATGTTGAATGATTTTAATATCAAAGTATCAAACTGATTTTGATTGTCATGTTCTGTCATTCTATCTGTGAACGCTTTCGAAATGTATGTTTTATTTAAATTGCGCTGCTCATGTACCGATAAGGGTAGTTTAAGATCTTCAGAACCACAGATATGTTTTGCTACACGCTTAGCAGCCCTATCTACTTTATCGTTGTAATAAAAGGAACAGTGTGAAGGAATCCAACAAAAGGATAATTGGGTGCCTCCTTCAATAAGCATGTGGATCAAACAGCTAATCTCAATAATCATTTCAGGCCTAGTATGCAGATGAAAATCTTTTATCGCCTGAAGGACTGATTTTGAATCTACACACAAAACAGAGCTTGAAAAATTTGTTTGGGGGAATGTAAAAGGTAATTCAAAACCATGAGTATTGCTGTTAATTCAGCTGTGTAAATATGGATATGTTACATCCAATGTAAAAAGATTTCTCCACCCTCAAGTCAGGGATTAAGAATGCACAACCTGTTTGCTTACCAATACATGAACCAAGTGTGTATATTTTTTAATTGTTAGTGTATTTCGTGTCAGTATATGAAACTTAGTATAACTTGCTAGCATATTGATATTTTCATCTTTTTTTATGTTGGTGTGATCAGTATCAAATTGGGCTTTTTTAAGTTCCCAGGGGTAGAATAGGACAAAAAGATGGTCTGGGAGAGAAAGTTTCTTTTTCTAAAGAAACCCCAGAATCTGAAATTATTTTTGATGTATAAGTTGCTATAGTTATTTGAGAAGTTATAGACTTTGCTCTTTTCGGAAAATCAAAATCTGATCTTATTTTGATTTCTGATTGAATGTGTGTTTTTCTAGCTGTACTTTTAATGACAAATTTACAACACATTAAATCTCTATAATCATCTAGAGGAAGTACCTGAGCTTCATGATATGTACGTGATGATGATGCGTGCACAGGAAGTCCAAGGGCTAATTTCAATGCCTTACATTCAATACTTTGCAGTTTTTTGTATATAGATATTTAGGCGCGTTAAAGAATATTTCTTGGGCATACGTTATTTTTGATCTCATTAAAGATTTACATAGAGTAATTAAAGTAGCTGGATCTTGCCCCCACTTTCTTTAGAAATAATTTTCAGAAAGTTTAATGTTTTTTTTCTCGCTTTTGTAATAAAATATTCGATATGATATTGAGAGTTCCATGATAATTTAGATGTAAAATAAACTCCTAGAAATTTGACCTCTGTAACGTACTTAAGAGGAGTATCATCCAGTGTGAAAATAGGCATACTTTCTGGGTTAGATCCACTTAAAAAAAAGAATCATATTTGATTTTTTTCGGTTGAGAGACTTAATCCATTTCGCTTCATATAATCCACCATCTTGTTTAGTTCTCCTTGATAGATATTTTTGACGAATTTTATATCTCGCTGTGAAGCTTTCTTTTTTAACTTTACATCCGTCCACATGCATATATCATCTGCATACTGGACAAGAACGACTTTTTTTGATAATTTGTTTGGCAGATCATGCATTAATAACGAGAAGAGAAGCGGCGCTAATACTGACCCTTGAGGGATTCCCATTGAAAGTGTTCTACTTGTGGAATATGTTTTTCCTACCCTTGTTCTTATTACCCTATCCTTTAGAAAACATCTGACATAGTTGTATATATTTCCTGTCAAGCCAATGTTTTTAAGTTTGTTCAATAGCTGTAAATGCCACACTTGATCGTATGCCTTATTTATATCGAAAAAGGTAGCAAGAACACATTTTCGTCTAGCAAACTGTTTCCTTATATTTGTTGATAATTTCACTAAAATTTCTGTAGTGGATCGACCTTTCTGGAAACCAGCTTGATTGATTGGTATGATGTTATATTTTTCGCAGTAATGTACAAGTCTATTCAAAACAATTCTTTCTGAAAGTTTACATACATGTGAAGTTAATGCAATGGGTCTATAATTCTTAGGATCCCTTGCAGATTTTCCTTGCTTATGAATTGGAACAACAATCGACTGTTTCCATATTTTTGGCATAACACCATCGCTCCAACACGTACTAAATAATTTATGAAGAAACTCTACAAAATGTTCAGGCAAATTTCTTAACGTTTGATTAGATTAGATAGATATTGCATCTAAACCAATAGATGGTTTTCTTAATGGTATAGATCTAATGGCTTCTTTTACTTCTTGGATAGCTATAGGAGCATTGATATTGTTATTATTGTCTGCTGTTGATTCATCATGTGCTTTACTACCTTCTTTCTCTCTGTATATTTGGTCCGTTCTTGTTAGACCTTCAGAGCAGCTTACCTTAGCAAACATGTTTACAAAGGCGCTTCTGCTTTCTCATCAGCACTAGGAAGACTGTTGCTATCTATTGTTATAGGGCACTGTGTCAATGTTAATCCATTTTTCATGCTTTCAGTTCCTCCCACACTTTACCCCACACTTTACCAATATCTTTACTTTTTTTATACAAAATTCATTCCAATGCTGCAGCTTTGCGTCATCTATGACATCTTTACTTTCTTTATCTGCCATTTTCATTTCTTTATGACTACTTGCTGATCTCTTTTTATGACCAATACACTGCATTTTGTAAATATATTTTAGCGGCAGCTGACAAGTCGATCCCGAAGATAAAAAAACACAAAGTCAAAAAAACATAATGGAACACAACATGGTGGAACACAAAATGTGAAACTGCCAATAAAAAGAAAAAAAGAAAGATTCAAGATCAATTGGTGTCAGTCAGTCAGTCAGTGTGTGTGTTTGTGTCTTTCATACAACTTACTACATGTCAATCTCTAACAGAAAGTCTACATATCTGATTTCAGACTGCTGAAGGCCATGGATGAGGATTCTGGCCCAGAAGACAGCCCACCTCATTTTGAGCCACAGCGTGAGCCTGGAGTGCACCTGCCACAGGCGGTCAAGGCCACAGCTGGACACCAGCATCACCTGACGCCGATGACCTTTTCAAAATGTTTTTTACTCTGGACATTGTGCAACATTTGTGTGAGTGGACAAATGATTATGCGAAAAGGCATGGACCACAGAAGCCCAGGCTTTACAAGGGATGGAAAGATGTGACGCCCGATGAGATGTATGGATTCTTTGCCTGCATGATGTATATGGCCCTTGTTCAAGCCCCCACTATTGACAGTTACTGGTCGACCTCTCCTCTTTTTTACGGTCTTTGGGCTCGTCATTTTATGTCAAAATTGCGCTTCAAAGCTTTTCAGGCCTTTCTTAAAGCATGTAATCATGTCACAGAAAACAACATTGCAGATAAACTGAGCAGAGTACGCCTGCTTCATGATTACATAAAACGAAAATGCATGAAACTGTATCAACCTTATCAAAATGTTTCAGTTCATGAACGCAGAGTTTGGAATCATGGTAGATTTACTTTCAGGCAGGCAGTTTGTTAGAGACAAACCTACTGGGTGGGATATGAAACTATGGGTATTGGCCGATTCGAAAACTGGTTACACATATGATTTTGAAGTTTGCCCAGGAAAGGGAGTACCAGTGTCAAACTATGGTCTCACTTATGATGTAGTCATCCATTTATGCCAGTCATTACAGGAACAGGGTTATCATGTTCCTTTCGACAGTTTCTATACAGGTGTTCGTTTAGTCAAAGATTTGTTAGTTAATAAAAAAGCCTGCCTTGGTACTGTTCAGTCTGGTAGGACGGGGGTGCCAGCAGTCTTGGAGGACACCAAGGTCTTTGCAAAAGGGCCCCAGGGGCAATGAGGTGGAAAAGAGAAGGTAACTTAGTCTTTTTTTAGAGTGGTTAGACAGTAGGCCAGTTACTGTTTTGTCTACAGTTCACACAAATGCAAACACAAGTTCAAAGAAGTGAAACGTAAAACCAAAGTAAACAGCCAGTTCCACCCATTCTTCATGCACCATCCCATGCTCGTTAATGATCATTTCAGTGAATTGATGGGCGGAGTTGATGAAAGTGACCAACTCCTAGCGGAGCACATGACTGTGAGGAAAGCCCACCGGTGGTGGAAAACTCTTGTGCATCATTTCGTCGAGGTAGCGCGTGTAAACAGCTGCATTATTTTCAACGATTTCAGAAAGAAAAAAAACAACATTCTGGAACTGCAGCGTCCTGAAGACTACAACCAGATGGACTTCACACTAGACCTCATCATGGAGATGGGAAACATAACTGAAGACATGGAAGTGCCGCTCTGCGAGAGTCCCACACCGCCTCCATCTCCCCCTCCTGGACATGACTTGATCCCAGACCATTCTGATTCACCCAAGTCCTGTCAGCTCTGTTACCAAAGGTTCAAGGTGGAGAGGAAAACTAAGACAATGTGCAGAGCATGCAACAAACATTTCTGCTTTGACACGGAGAGAAATTGTCTGCTTGCAGCCCACCTATAAGCTGCTGTTCCCAAGGTTGATTTACAACACACATCATTCAAGGTGTGTTTTGCTCAGAGTCCTGTATTTGTTGCACACACAACAGTCAAAACCAGTCCCTGGGATTTTCAAATCTTGATATATATATATATATATATATATATATATATATATATATATATATATATATATATATATATATATATATAACATAACATTCAGGTGTGTTTCCCTCAGAGTTGTGTATTTGCTGCTTACAAAACAGCCAAACCAGACCAGGGACTCATGTTCACGTTGTAAGATTGCATTACAGAAAGAAAGGCTGCACTTTACACTGAGGAGAAACAGAAGAAGGCTTCATGTAGTAATTCCAACTTTATGACAGTTGGTTGAAGTTGTCATTCTTGCTGGTGTATATTGTAATTGAAGCAGGTATCATCACTGACAATAGCCATATTCATGTGGGTTTTTTTTTTTTTTTTTTTGCTCGCTGGATTAATTTGATACTTTGTGTACTTGATTGGTGCATGAAAGTTGAAACCTAACTTGATTTAATATTTCATGATGATTTGGGAAGTGTTGAGTGTGAAGTGAAGAGGGCATGTTGCTTGGAAAGGCATAATTTTATGTACACTTTGTATCAAATTAATGTTTTAATTGTCATATTGTGTTTATAATACATTTCATGAAACCAAATGTTATACATTTTATCACTGTATGACATAACCTTTAATTTGATATATATAATACAAGTGTATGCTTTTTTATCTGACCCAGATAAACCTGTATCTTACAGCATGAACTACAAATATACAAATTAGTTAATGCATTAAAAACCAAGAACAGAAAATAAATAGTAGGTACATACAATGAAAACTTGACTGAATTTGTGTGGAAATTGATGTTCTGTGAACAAACACACATTTGAAGTGGAGAGAATGAATCCTTTTTTTCCTTTCTTTGTCAACTTCTTGTGGCAAATTGTGAGCTGCACATGACATGTACAATGTGAAATTGCATTCAGTAGCTTTTATTTGATGAAGAAAATGATTATTATGTGCCCTAAATGTACTTTTTATGGAGCATTTTTCAAGATAAAGTGTAGCGTGATAGTAATGTTGGCAAATAATGGAAACTGGTGGTAGAGAGAAGAAAAAGGAAAGCCGTTTATAGGAATGCGCAAACGTGAACTCTTGAACTGCTTACTCTTGTTTCATGTTTCTCCTTGCGATCAAGGTACAATGAAATAGCGAATAGTGAATATACTAAAGCTAATTTCATGGTATGAGGCAAAGGTGATAGAACTTCTTGTTTTTTAAAAGGTTCAGAGTGACATTAGTGTTTGTCATTGAAGACCTGTGTGAGGTAACCGGATGCAGCAGAATGCATTAGTTACATGTCGGTGGAGAGGTCTGGAAGCACATTTTATTTACTTTTGTTTTTTTGTGGTCAATAGTGATGATCTAGGACTATGTGAATCTATGTGAATGCTTTTATTGAAGTAGGCTTACATCTGTGAAGAACAGAGTTGCTATTTTGCCGTGTCTGTTACTTTGAGCTTTGCTGCATTGGTTCTGTGCGACATCATCTCTCTGTTGATGCCACAAAACCCCTTGTTTCTGCCTTCATTCTATCTAGACTTGATTACTGTAATTCTCTTCTGGCTGTCCCCACAATCTTCTTAGTCTCCAGAAAGTACAGAACAATGCTGCTTGTTTGATTCTCAGACAGCCCAGATCTTCTCACGTCACTCCCTAACTTCTTTCTCTTCACTGGCTGCTGGTCGAAAAACGAACAGACTACAAACTGTCCTTACTCTGCTTTAAATCTTTGAATGGCTTAGCTCCTTCCTACCTTTCTGATCTCTTTCATCTCTATCTTCCTTCTCAGCAGCAGTTGTGTTCTTACCAACAACACTGTGCTCAAAATCCCTGGATTTTGAAGTAAAACTTATAGCGATCGTCCTTTTCTTTCACTACTTTCAGGGTTTTCAGGGTCCGGTGTAACAGCCCATTCTACCCCCCCCCCCCCCCCCCCCCCCCCCCAGAACTTACCCCGGGGTAAGTCTGCGCTAGCCTGCTTTTACCCCCGGGGTCATTCCAGGACTAGCTGGAATTACGCCCCCCTCCCTCCCAGTTGGAACTGACCCCCACCCCCCCCCCCCAGTCATCTACATGGGGCGGGGGGGGGGGGGGGGTAGGAGGTCCATCTATTGAGAAGAGTCTAGAACTACACTTTGTCTAAACCCAACTGAATGTATATAGGAAATGGGGGGATGGGAGGAAGGGGGGGTGGGGAAATAAATATGCAGGCTAACGCAATTTTTTTTTTAAGTGTGCATGTTGGGAAAAAAAGGCAGAGGAAAACCCTGAATAACCCTCTCTTGTTTGTGGGTTGGGTGGAAGAAGATTCCAAATAGTCCTAGCTGACCCTTGGGTTTGTTGGAATAAACTCTCAGTATTTCTTTCTTCGAGGCATCTCTTAAAACAACCCTCTTCACCTACCTATAAATAACAATTCTTTCTTCCCCTTCCCTTGCCCATCAAATTGATTCTGTGACGTGTATGTGTGTGCATGTGTGTGTGTGCGCGTGCGCGCATGTGTGTGTGTGCGTGTGTGTGCGCGCGCGCATGTGTGTGTGTGCGCATGCTGGTGTACCCGTTGTGTGATAGTGTGTGTGTGGATCATGTGTTTTTTGTTTGTGTGTGCGTGGGTGTGTGTCAATATGCACCCTTGTTTGTAGGTGCATGGTACTTATTGAAA
>JADBJO010007023.1:72500-80000 GCA_016801955.1 Conus betulinus
TGTGGAGACATCCCTGGACGCCCTGCTGACCGACAACACCGTGTCAAAACTGGAAGATTACTGGTGAAGGCAGCAACACCGTCGGCGTCCTGCGACTGAAGCCAGCTGTCCCTGCGACAACAACAACAATGGCGGATCCTGTCCTGAACCGAGGAGCACGAGTTCAGTATCACAGAAAGAAACCGCCCAGCCAGGTGCGACGGGATCAGGAACGAGCAAAGCAGCAAAACAACAGCTAGGTTTGAACAGGCTGGTGCAGATAACGGGGACGCTTGTGTAGTGGATGAACTGGCCTTGTTTGACACAGAGTTGAAGATCACGGTACACAGTGTACTGTACAGGATGTTATTGAACACATCCAGCCAACAGATGTTGACAGCGAGCCTGACACATCAAACGTTCAAGACAGTCGTCTGCCTTCGTACTCCAGCCAGTCCGAGTGCGACATCATTAAACAGGAGATCCAGCACTCTGTCATCAACACACAGGCCTCGAGCATTCTATAGACAGAACAGTGGCAGGCTTTGACACGGGAGGGAGTGTGAAAGACTTTGTTGCCACGTTGACTGATGGGCAGGTTCAGAGACGGTTAAGAGATATGCACAGGAATTTAGCACTCAGAAAGATCGTGCTTCATCAGTCAGATGGCATGGGGAGTGTTACTGTACATCGTTTTCGAATTCTCCTGCGATCCGAGTTCGGAAGACGACGGTCTATTCTGGCTTGTCAAGCAGGAACACAAGAACACGTCATTGGAAGAACGCCGTCACGGTCGCTAAGCCGGACGGCCCTACCCCCCCTACCCACGTCTATCACACACCCTAGGTCAGACAACACAGCACACTAACACAGCTTTACAATCATGCACACTTCTTTATTTCACACACACACTATGGCGCCACCACTCACGTCCATCCACAACCGCACACCGGTATCCCACTTCCCCACTGACCCACCCTACCCTGTTACGACCTGGGGAACCCTAACCTATCCTGAGACACCAGTTGCGGTACATCACTTCGACCTGGGGAGGCAGCGATAGCCGCACACGTGATGGCTAACTAATAGGGACAAGGATTAACCCAAGGGACTCTAATCTCCACGCTACTACCACACACTCCTCTCCCCGGGTCCCACCCTTCTTTTTTTGACCCGGGACCACTACCGCACCGGTCGCTGCGTCCCCTAGGGGAGGCAACGACAGGTGCCCTATCCTGTGCTGGCCACTACGTCCCTAAAGGAGGCAGCAGCTAACACCCCTAACCCTACTGCCAATTGCTACACCCCCTTCCTACCCCAAAACTGGACAACCCTTCCTCCACTGAAGACCCTGCTCCTCGGCACTGTCCGTGACCCCTCGCAGGCTGACTCCTCCACGAAAGACCGTGTTCCTGGGCGCTGTCCGTGGCACTTGCAGGCGGACTCCTCCAGGGAAAGACTCTGCTCCTCGGTGCTGTCCGTGGCCTCATGCAAGACGACTCCTTCCCGAGATGAGCACGACACCCACACACACCAGGCTCCCTCTCGACAGGTCCGACACTCGAAGGAACCCCTCCTCCTCTGAAGCTCCACCAGAACTGAGGGTGAAGAAAAGCCTGGCGCAGCACCACCTCACAAGGCACCTGAACAGGGTGGTCCCTCCCTCCTGGGAAAGAGGAGACAGCGGCTGGAGAGAACTGCCTCATGGACAGCAGACGGCCTGGGTGGACTCCCCCTCCCAGAAGAGCAGTAGGTACCGGGAAGCCGCCGCTCACCAGCCAGCACGTGGCAGCAGACTGCGGTGATCCGGCCCCAGCCTCAGGAAGGAAACAGGATACCTGCTGAAACAACTGGACAGACAGACGACAAACCACACCAGTTCTGCAACTGGCTGAAAGTGGCTGCCAACGAAGACGACGACACAGGACTCGGCACAGGCCAAGGGCACACCAGACCCGACGAGGACCTGGCCCTGACTGACTCGAAGTCACTCACTCAGCAGAACTAACGGCGCTCCCGCTGCACTTACAAGGAGCACGTCTCTCCGACGAACACCAAGAACCGAAGTGAAGCTACCCCAACGCATTCCGCCCTGGTCGGAATCAAGTGAGCCTCACTCACAACACAAAGCAGCCATTGGTCAGAACAGTGTATCCCTCCACAGAGCTTACACACCTGACCAACGGACTAGTTGTTGCTCGTACAACAACACGACAATTTACAACAACAACTCACTGACTTGACAACACAACAACAGCCGGTATCCTGCCCCGCCCTCTCTGGTGTAGAACCAAAGCAACAAAGGGTAACAGTGGAAACGAAACCATCTTCTTTCTTCCACTCCCTGAATAAATGAAGACTGGAAGGCAAGAATACTATATGCCCTACTTCCCCCCCCCCCCTACTTAGCCTAACCTTCCTACCTAACCCCGAAGAAGTTAGCCTAACCCCCACCTAACTAAAACCCCACCTTACACACACGCGCACACCCACACACACATACACATGCACACACACACCGCGCGCACACACGCACGCTCGCACGCATACGCGCACAAGCTCTCTATCGTGAACCACCACTCTGAATACGTGGATGTGCTGGTTCAGTACCGCCGATCGGTGACAAATGTGTTGGATTAGCCCACCTGCGGAAAGGGAGACGTGCCAGCAACACACAACCCGCAGAGACACAAGCACGTGCTCTACGACGGTTGCACGCTCTCCTCGGCCTGATCCAGTTCTGCCTGGGGTGACTGTCCTCCGCTGAACGGATCGTGCACACATATCAGAGACAGTTTGTCGTTCACGACTTTGTCATGTAATGTTACAAAAAAAAAAAAAAAAAAATGCACTGCCGTGGTTTCCATGTCAATGAGATCGTGTCGCGTTTTGTCAATGTACATCGCGCCGACTTGCTAAATGAGCTGTACAGCTTGATAGCAATAACATTCGTTCGTTCGTTCTCTCTCTCTCTCCCCCTCTCTCTCTCTCTCTCTCTCTCTCTCTCTCTCTCTCTCTCTCTCTCTCTCACACACACACACACACACACAATACACGTGCGTGCACACATGCAGACATATGCATATGCTCATGTGCGCTCACACACACGCGCGCCCACGCACACACACACACACACACACACACACACACACACACACACACACACACACACACACACACACACACACACACACACACACACACACACACACACACACACACACACACACACACACACACACGCACAGTCAAAGAGAATGACAGGGAGTGGGAATTTCTGGCACAGAATTTCCTCCCGAAAATGTAGAAGACAGTGGAAGATCCCCTTTACATACACACTGAAAGACAAGAACATGACTGTGCCCACAAGCACGCACGCACGGGACACACACACACACACACACACACACACACACACACACACACACACACACACACACACACACACACACACACACACACACACACACACACACACACACACATGCAGGCACGCACGCACGCACGTACGCATTCACTCACACTCTCTCTCTCTCTCTCACACACACACACACACACACACACACACACACACACACACACACACACACACACACACACGCACCTGCTCGCACAAAAACACACATATGGCCCTTGGGGTAGGAGTTAATGACTTCTTTGTGTCTCAGTCGAAACAGAAAAAACAAACGAAGAAACAAACACACACAAACGCAAAAAAAAAAAAAAAAAAAAAAAAAAAAAAAAAAAAAAAAAAAAAAAAAAAAAAAAAAAAAAAAAAAAACCGTAAAACTCTCCTTACCTGGCTTTATCTGGCGTTCAGAACCGAGTCTTTGCAATGCTGTATTATTTGTTTCCCCTGACGATTTAACTGTACGAATTTGGTTGTTTGCGAACGACTAACTGTTTGAAGGATCATTTTTCATAACTCTTTTATCAGACGGTTTAAAATTTTCATAACATCTGCACCCACAAGTCTTTTTTGGTTTTAAATTTTAACTCCATGTTCATATTACAGGACACGTCAAGAATAAAGTGTCAGTAATTGCAAAGATTAAGCATGGGAGAACGTTCATGAGTGAAAAACACACACACACACACACACACACACACACACACACACACACACACACACACACACACACACACACACACACACACACACACACACAGATGACTGAAATGGTGACGAGCTTTGAAAGGGGAAAAAATCTTACAAAAGACCAGTTACCAGCATATACTTTTATAAGGAAACGGATAAACAGACAAACGTACATACAGACTTGGAACCATAGACCGACAGACATGAGAAATGTAGACAGGCTAACAGATTTTCAACAAACTGACAAAAAAGTGCACCCATAAGTTACAAATGAAACAAACGAGTAGACAGGAACCTCGTGGAGAACAGACTGTCATATCCTAAGTTTTGCTGGCACGCACCACTATTTTCTGCATGTTGATGATGATGAGTATATGCACACGCACAGACGTACGTAAGCAGCCTACCTACACACTGGCACCATCCTGGAGTTCAGTCGCAGGTGACTGACATGTCAGTGACGCCATGATGTCATCAAGACCCCAGATTCCACACTCACGTATAGGCGGCCACAGTGAGGGCATACCATTGCTGAAATAGGATCCAGTAGGTGGGGGTAGCGAACGTGAGAACCTCCGAGATAAACTAATGACACCAGCAAGACAGCAGATGTCTCTCTTCATTTCAACAACAACACCAACAACAAAAAAAAGAAAGGGGAAAAAAAAAAGGAATGGTATTCTTAGGGATGGCAAAAAAAGAAAATGATGTCTAAGTGATACAAGAATAAAAAAAATTAGTGATGACATAAAAGGATTACCTTAGCGATGGCAAAAAAATGGTGGTCTTAGTGATGCCAAAAAATAAATGGTGGTCTTAATTATGGCAAAACAAAATGGCGGTCTTAGCGATGACAAAACATATGGTGGTGTATGTGTGTGCGTGCGTCCGTGCGAGTATGTGTGTGTGTGTGTGTGTGTGTGTGTGTGTGTGTGTGTGTGTGTGTGTGTGTGTGTGTGAGAGAGAGAGAGAGAGAGAGAGAGAGAGAGAGAGAGAGAGAGAGAGAATTGAGAGAGAGAGAGAGAGGAATTGGTAACGAGGTGAAAAAAAACAAAATATACAGCGAAACAAGTTAATAAGTGCATTATCGCAAGATAGAAAAATCAGAAGATTAACGCGCGCGCGCGTGCGCGCGCGCACACACACACACACACACACACACACACACACACACACACACACACACACACACACACACACACACACACACACACACACACACACACACACACACACACACACACACACACACACACACACATAGATTCAGATTCAGATTCAGATAATTTATTCAATAAGGCCAAAGCCCCATATGAACCAGGGGGCGGTAACAACGTTTCACATGTATCGTCATGCAATTTCAAGCAGAATTCATAGTCCATTACAAGCATTTGTTATCCACTACAAATCACGAAAGAATTTGCCTTAACTGAAAGGCTTTATGCAAATACAATGCTAATTTACGTACTATTCTTTAATCTTTCGACGACATAAGTAGACAAAATCGAAATAAAGATGGATTTATATAGAATTTTGCTGGAATATATTTCAAACGAAGATCAGTAAGAACAGAACATGTCAGAACAAAATGAAGCTCGTCCTCTTTAGACTCCTTACACAATGGACACACTAACTCATTACCATACATAGTTTTTAAAGCGATACACATGTGCATTAATTTCAGATATGCCAAATCTAAATTTAGTGACAAGAAACCGCAAATATATATCCAAATTAAATGAAAGATATGTCTTCACCATATGACCAGAGGTATAACTTCTATACATTTTAAATCTTTCACTTGCTTTTATATGACTTTCCCAGTCCTGCCATCTGCAGTCAATTAATCTCTGGCGTAGAGTTTGCACAAATAAATTTTCTTGACCAACACCTTGGCACTCCCACACATAAACCAAAACCAAATTCATAAAGAAATAATCGAATGTTGATACCCAGTTGTTTTTTCCCTTTGAGTCCAAGTCGTATAACATGGTGTAAGATTTCCTTGGTAGTCGATCAATGCTCATTTTTGTAGTAATTTGAACCAGTAACGAATGCACCTAATTGCCGCATTTATGTACAGTGGGTACCTGTTTGTTTCTCCATACACTAAATCATTTGGAGTTCTTACATGCACTCCTAAAAACTTTTTAAGGCCCAATAAGTGGACTGACTCGCAATGCATTCTGATTTTTCTGTCCAGTCCCCACAGCTCTGATCCATATAGTGCAATCGGTTGTATGTAAATATCGAAAATCTTGACAAAAAGTTCTAAAGAATTGTTATTCAAAAGGTATAGCTTTCTCAAAATATATAACAAACGATTCTTTGCTCTTCCAGAAAGATCTCTGCAAGTGGCTACGAAGCTTAAACGAGTTGAGAAAAAAATTCCAAGATACTTGTAAACATTAACTACTGGCATGGCAATATCATTGTATACCATCGTTTCCCTGGCTGACAAGTGACACCCTTTCCTAAAAACTATTATTACTTTTATCCATGTTTACCTTCAATTGCAGCTGGTCAGCTGATGTCATCAAACTATTTAGTTGTGTTTGCAAACCAATAACCGTTTCAGATAGTAAAACTATATCGTCAGCAAACAATAAGATAAGTAGTTCCATATAATCTACAGTAAACCTAGCACCATGTCTTCTGTTATTTATTACTTCTAGTGCTAACTCGTTTATAAATAAAGAGAACAAAATAGGGCTGTAGACGTCACCTTGTTTTTACACCTCTAGTACAAATTTATATAATCTGTGAGTTTTGCACCACATCGAATTCTTGTTTTGACAGCATTATACATGCTTCTAACACATTTAAAGAGTCTTCCCGTAATCCCGTTTTTTGAATAGGACAGGCCACAATAAATCTCTGTTGATTGAATCAAACGCCTTTTCAAAGTCAATAAATGCTACGTACAATTTGCGATTGAGGGAAAACTGTTTCTGGATTAGAGCCATGAGAGTAAATACATGATCAATAGTTGAATATCCATGTTTAAAACCTGCTTGATATTCACCAGTTATATTATTTTCCTCCACATAATCTTGTAGTCTTTGATTGATAATGGCGCTGAATACTTTACTACTTATATCTGACAGAGAGACACCTCTATAATTATTAGTATTATTTACATTACCCTTCTTATAAAGTGGAAGGGTCACAGACTCACACCAGCTTTCAGGAAAAATACTCCTTTCAAATAATGCATTAAAGAATTTCAAAAAAAATCAACAACTTTTTCACAAGGAGTTTTCAAAAACTCTCCGATTATTCCATCAGGTCCAGCAGCTTTTCGTTTTTTAACTTTACTAAGCGCTAACAGAACTTCTTCACGAGAAATTGGGCGATTCATATTTCATTATCATCAACTCTGGAAAGTTATCACTACCACTACATGATAAACCTTTATCCAA
>JADBJO010007023.1:87500-102500 GCA_016801955.1 Conus betulinus
ACAGTGCGCAGATTTCAATGTAATATTGGACGTTTATCAGTCACGCACATAATCGGTATATACTGTTAACGGGCAAAAGTAAATGAATGACAACAATGATAATGATAATATTGTAACAATAATAATAATGATAATCATCATCATAATAATCACCATCGTAATAGTAATAATAATAATAATGATGATGGTGATGATGATAATTACAAAACCAACACCAATAACGACAACAACAACAACAACGATAACAACAACAACAACAATAATAATAATGATAATAAGAATTATTATTATCATAATGATAATAATGATGGTAAAAACAATGATAAAAATAATGATAGTGATAACAACACTGATAGTAACAATAACGATAATCGCAATGTCAAAGAACCATAGCGCCTATGATATATGTAACCTCAAACAAATCATACCACCTGTAGTACAGCAGACGTTCAGAGTTGATCATTTGTGAGAGAGAAAAAAAAAAATGTCTTTTCCCCCGCAGGATTTGATATAAGGCTCTCACTAGTCAATCAAAAGACATCTTGGAGTCCGCGCAGCCTGCTCAACTCTAAAGCAAAGCTATGGCCATCTTCAAGCCTCTTAGTCTTTGATGGCAAGTTTACAGGCCGACAGCAAGGACACTGAGAGGGCGCTGAGAAGGAGAAGATAACTGGTTCAAGCTATGTGAAGAACACCTCTTTAGCATATATAAAAAAAAAAAAAAAAGAATTATTAGTAAGTTCCCCGACAAAATGGACAAACAAATCACAAGAAAAAACACGACGCGTTTGTACATCTTAGCTCTTCTTCGTGCACGATAAACAACGTTCAGACAAGTAACGTCTCTTTATTTATTATCATTCTTTTTTATATTTTCATCATCATCACTATAATTATTATCAATGCTATCATTATCATCATCATCATGATTATTCTAACTCTCTTCCTCCCCTTCCAACGGCTTCGTTTTCATTCAACTCCCATCTTGCGCCGAATTTGAGAAGATACGTGATTGCTCGTTCTTCGTTTTCATTGTCCTCAGTGTTTGTTTGTCTTGCCTGCCGAAGCCTAAGACATTGAAACGCGTCGTGTTTTGTCTTGTAATTTGTTTATCCCTGTTGTTGGCAGACTTACCAATCATTCTTTTAAAAAAATGGTTTGAATTTTCGCCTGCAATCACCTCACTTTGAAACCTCTTAGTATACAATAATATGTTGTTTTGCAACACTCACTTACTTATTTACTTGAACTGACAACAGGATCGGAAAGCCTAGTGCAAATCGTATGACTGAGATGATCGGTGTATGACTAGCCTTATTTTAACAGTCATTCTCTTCCTTTGGTCTGAACGATTTGTGTACCACCATCTTTACAACAATCACAATAATCATCGTCCCGTTGGAAAGATTTGTTTATTGACGGTATTTTCCACCTCCTCGTTGTTAGAAAGCGATTACTGTGTGACCAGTTTGATAATAATCGTCTGGCTGGAGCTGTTCATGGTTTACCAGCTTAATTGAGATCACATTATTCTGTCGTAAAGCTCTTTCGGAAGCATTCGTATATCACCAGCTTAACTGTTATGACTTTACTCCGTTATAAGACTCGAACGATTTGTGCGTTTTCAGCTTGACTGTAATTATGAACTCCATCTTATGGCTGGAACGATTTGGCTGTCACGAGGTTTAGTGTGAACGCTTTACTCCGTCACATAGTTGAAACGATTCGTGTGTATGCAGGATTACTATATAGCCAGGACATCCACGCTACGTTTGGAGCGATTGGTGTACGGCCGGTGTTATCGCAGTTGCACTCTCCATCATACGGTTGAAATGATTCGTGTGTCGTCGCACGAACATAATCACATCCGACATCACAGGCTTAGAACGATTGGTGCCGCAACCATAATTGTACGACAGGAGCAAGTGAGTCCGCCAGCTTTATTATCATCACAACCATCACTGCACGACAGGAACATTTTATTTCGTATGTCGCTAGCTTTTTATTATCATCACAACCGTGTGTGTGGCCAGCTTTAATAAGTCAGTGCAAAATCGCACAGTGGGAAAGGTCAAGCAAATCAAAGCTGGTCGAAAGGTCAAAAATCCTGTCATGATCGCACGACCTCAACGGTAACCGTTGCTGCTTCTCAAAGAGATAAAGCTAGATATGCATGGCCAACAAACAAACTCGTAGGCCTATATATGTATGTCGTCACATACACATACAATATCTATGTACATGCAGCACCTATAAGTATTGACAGAACGTGCTCATCATATCAAACGGAAACACACGCATCACATACAAACGTACAAACATTCAATACATAAATGCACACACAAGCGCTCCAAAAACACACACACACACACACACACACACACACACACACACACACACACACACACACACACACATAGAATCAGTTTCTGTACGTGTAATTCACGTGCTTCATGTGTGTAATTTTACAAGGAGGTGTGTGAATGCTTACACGATGTGTGTGTAAAAAGGATCCCTGTGCTGTACGGCGGTGTTGATTGTTTTTTGGGGTTGTATGTGTAAAATCATACATCAGAACCCCTCTCCAGTGCTGTGCTAGGCCACCGACCAAGCTGGCCCAGTGTCATCATGTGTTGATTCCCCATGGTGTGGCCAGATAAGTGGCCCCATTTGTGGGGCCAGTTGGTTTCCACGGAGGAAACGACCCCCTGGCTGTTGGGGCAGAGTGAAGTGAAGTGTGTGTGGTGCTAATCCTGTTACGCTGCAGTGTCCGGAAAAGGCTCTCCTCCCCAAGACAAGATGTGGCGGGTGTGCTGTGACGGCTAAATGCCATGGCACACACTGCACTGCAGCGGCCAGCATTATGTGTGTTTTCTATGTACATCTGTAAGTGTGAGTTTTTTTTTTTTTTTTTTTTTTTTTTTTTTTTTTTTTTTTTTCTCTCTCTCTTCTTTTTCTTTGTAGGACAAATACCACAAATGCCACAAATGCACGTAACACAGATCAAAAAATGCCTCTCACCACGCGCTCTATGAGCGCCAAATATCTAAACCAACGAGACCATCAAGCTCACCAAAGACCCATGCCAAGTGACGTTCGACTCTCCCCACACCCACCTGCCTGTATGGAGATATGTGTTGTGTGAAAGGTATTGTGGTAAATATCGCCCACCATCCACCTCAAGTGTATTGAAGGAATACAACAAGAACAACAAAGCCCTTTTGGATTTGGCGCCGAGCTTTGTCACCCCACTGCCCAGTGAGTTGTGGCATTCATCCTTTCAAATTGTTTTGAACAGTGAACACAAACTTTTAACAATTCATATCTACTACGCAACGGCAAAAAATCTTAGTACAAGGACATGTATGTCAAGAATGGGTACGGCAGGAGTTTGATAAAAAAAAGAATTGTGTTTCATCTGTGTACACCAGATGTCACGACATTGTCAATTGCGAATGCCCTTGACAATGTCACAGACTCCTTTCCTCCGACTCATTGATGATCATCTGTGATGCACGGACTAATGAAGCTGTGGAAACATCGCTCGAGTCAAGTGATTCCATCCCTCCCCCCCCCACTATCTCCCCTCACTAACTCAGGAATCCCAATTGCCTGTCAGCTCCAACACGTCCCATGCCACACTCCCTCCCTCATCCGCCCCAGACAGCATGGAATCGCCACCTGCATCCCTCCAGTCTCCAGCCATCAACAGCCCTTCATCCCCTGTTGACATTTCTCTCACTCCTCAGTCCCTTCCTCCACCCAGCAAAATACTGACCCCCCATCTGATCCTCCCACGCCCACCCCGTGTGTTACTAGAACAGCGTGTGTTGTCACCCTCCCCCACCAGTACTGACCCTCAGACTGCTACCCATTCTGTCAACACACACTGACCCCCCAGAGTGCCAGCTCACAGCATCGGGTTTCCCCCCCACACTCTCTCAGCTAGCAAGCATGGCCGTTATCACACACCTTCAAAAACAGCTTATCTCAGCCACACACACTATCTCCACATGCAGCAAGACATACAAACACTGAAAAATAAACTTGAACACACATCCCAGCAAGTGAAACAGAACACTCAGAACACGGGTGATATGGAGATTAGGGTAAAAAATTCCATAAAGTCATTAAATCAAGATCTATCACAACAAATCAAACAAGTACAAAAAATGAAACACACACATCTACAGCGCCAGATGAAAGACAGCACAAGCAAACTGCAATCATTCAAAGACAGTCAAAACAACATCAATACTGACATTAGGAAAACGAATGCACGCCCCTCAAACCAATCAATCAAACACAACAACCAGACAACCAAACAATCCAGACACACACACAGTGACACATCAACTACATCATCTACACAGATGGAGTATGCTGTGGAAACATCCAATACATACAGTGTGCTGTCAGACAGTTCTACAGAGCAAACACAGGTTCTTCTGTTCCATCACCAAAATCTCTACACAACAAGAACAAAACACACACACACACACAATGACAGAAATCCCCACTGCCATCAACAAACAGAATCCACATCCCCCCCTCCTCCTCCTCTAGCTATCCTACGACAAAAGACAATCCCCAGAAAATTGTAACATGCTACTATTAGGAGACTCTGTGTTAAAAGGGGTAGATGAGAAGCAAATGTCAACAGAGCGCTACAGGGTGAACAATCTGTCTGTGCCTGGCCTGACAGTCCATCAGCTGTCAGTGGCTGAAATCACTGCCCCCATCACCCCACATCCAACGGGTCACTTTCCATGTGGGGATCAACAGCTGTGACGAAAGGCCAGTGCCTGTAGCAGACTGGGTTGAGTTAATCCACCTACTCAGGCAAGCGTTCCCCAGTGCTTCACTGCAGGCCTCCTCCATTCTTCCTCCCCTTGGTCAACACCCCCTTAAGGACATGGCGTCACGATCCACGGCCAATCTTCGCCTCTCCTGCCGTCAAGAGAGGATCAGTTACCTAGATAACACCCCCTCCTTCCTCGCCAGATCTGGGGCACCAAAGAAAGCCATGTACCAGGACAGACTACATCCCAGTTCATATGGCTTCAAAGTCCTTGCCTCCAACATCTGTCCCACTAATAACCACAAGACCCAACCATCCAGCTACGTCAGGCCCACCACACAAAGAGCAAGAAGTGACCGTCTTGCAACACAACACGCCCCTGTGACCACTAACAGTCCCCCTAGCTATGACTACGAAACTGATTTCCCAGCAAACACTCCCAAAAATCCAAACTCTCGCAGTGTGTATAATATGCTAGGTCGGCATCAACGCCCTACAAAGCAACCCCTTCTACAATCCCCTACCCACATGTATTCCTTTTCTTCCCCAGTGAATAGAAATGACAAACATCAATATAAAGAGTACAGAAACGTGACTTGCACCCTCCACCCACACAGCACATCCCCCTTCCATGTCCAAAAACACACACACTAGCAGCAACCAACACACCCCACCTCCAAACACATCTCAGCTGCAACCTCACAACACAGCTTGGCCACAATTTCCCAGCACAGCACAACTACCCCCTCTAATACCCCATACAATCCACCAACTCCAGACAATGACCACCTACACTTCCGAACACAACACTCCTACCACCCCAACACATTACACTTCCGACCCCCCCCACCATCACGCACATCCCACTGCAGTCAGCACCCCCCCCCCAGCCCGCTACATCCATTTGCTGTTCAGTTGCTGAACACAATGACTGCTCAGTTCCTGTCACAGCAACACCAACCAGCTCCTCTCCCCATGTCCTCATTGAATTGAATTGATATGTCACTGTATGCATCCTTATATTTGTCATGTATGCATAATGCATAATGTTAATATCCAATGCATAGCACATAGATATGTACTGCAATAAGCTATTTCATAATCCATGTGCTATGTGTGTCTGCGCATATCTAATTGTTGTGAGCGCATTAATAGCAATAATTTTTCTACATGCATGTGTGTGTGGATGCACACACACGTGTGTATGTGTGTCTGCGCGCGCGCGCGTGCGTTTGTGTGTGTGTGTGTGTGTGTGTGTGTGTGTGTGTGTGTGTGTGTGTGTGTGTGTGTGTGTGTGTGTGTGTGTGTGTTTACGTGTTTTTGTTTGTTTGATTGTTTCTTTGTATGGCCTGCTGCAGTCTGTCGTGTGCCTGTCATATGTATTGCATCATACTAATACGACATATTACTCTCGTATCAAGAAGTGCCTTCAGTGGTGGAAAAAAAAAAAAGTAAACAACAGAAGACTTTGGAAAAGCGCAAGACTGTGTGCTGTGAAAAAAAAAAAAGTATACAACAGAAGACTTTGTAAAAGCGCAAGACTGTGTGCCTTATAGAAAGAGACTGAACAAAGCCTCTACAGCAGCAGACTCTGCAATAAAAAAAAAGACTACTGCTTACTGCAAACGAGGCAATATTGTGCATTGCCAACTCGTAACTACAAGTGCGGCTACGTGTGTTTGTGTATTTGTGAGTGAGTTTTTTTTTTTTTTTTTTTTTTTTTTTTTTTCCCACTTGTTTTCATTTTGAGTGTTGGTGGTTCTTTGATATTTTGTCTTAAGTTCATTTTCCTTTTTCCACCTCTTTCTGTATCCCTTAAGTGTAATCTTGTTTTAAAACTGCTTCCTTTGTGAGGAAGTGTATATTTTCATTTCAAACGTGTATCCATAAGTATACCATCTGGCCGAGGAGTTACGGACAGATACTGTCTTTTTTTTTTTTTTTTTTTTTTTTTTTCTCATACCCTTCTGGTTTCCTAAAAGTTGTTACGGTGTATAAACCAGCCCCATTTTCGCTCTTTTATGTGATTTTATTCTGTTCCTTTATATACACATCATAACGTCACCCAACGAGCAAAATCGCCGTCTTTATATCATCACATCAGTACACAACTAGAAATGAGCAAGAACCAGTCTGCATGGCCATGCAAAGAAGGACTCCGAATCTGTCACCTTAATATCCAACATGCAGTTAAACAAGACATCAGATATATCAACACTGATTTGGAATCATGGAAAACCCTTTCATATTTTAGGACTCTCTGAATCCAGATTAGCTGCACGCATTAGCAACAATGATGTAACTATTCCAGGATATAACACAATCCGGAAAGATCCTACACAACCGAAAGAGACGGGTCTTTCTTATCTACATTAGCGAAACCCTTACCTTCAAACGACTTCTACACCTAGAAAGTAAAGATGTAGAATGTGTCTGGATAGAAGTTAAGCTGAAAAGAAACCCTCCCATTTTGGTTGGATTCTGTTACAGGAACCCATCTGAAAGGGTAAACTGGGTCGACAAATTTATTACAATGATGGATGCAGTCTCGCTAGAATCCAAGGAAATCATTTTACTTGGAGACTTTAACATAGATCTTCTGAAAATGCAAAACCAATGGACACAAGCATTCAAACCTATTTTATTTGCATCAACTCGATTCTCCAACAAGAGTCACACCAAACTCGAGACACTTATCGACCATATTTATATTTCAGATAAAACTAACGTAGCAGAAGCCTGCGTCCCTGTTCTAAACTGTAGTGATCATTACCCAATTTGTATCACATGGTCCAAAAAAAAAAAAAAGGAGTAAAAATTCCCAAAAACGGGACACAAGACAATAACCTACCGTTGCTTTACAAACTTTAACAACCAAGATTTTCTGCATGACTTGCTTAACTCAAATCTCTCTTCAGTTTTCAACATAACTCATCCAGATCTTGCTGTTTGATTTTGGATTAAAACATTTACAGAAATATATGAAACACGCCCCTCTAAAAACGATTAGAGTACGACATGATCCTAAGCCGGCATGGTACACTAAAGAGTTACAGGAGGCAGGTTACCTTAGAGATATGCTTAAACAACATGGCTATGAAGAGGAATCTAAAAAAACTGAGAAATGCAATAAATTCACAGAAGCGCAGAAAAAAAAAAAACGAAATATTATCGAGAACTAATATCATCAAACCAGAACCCAAAATTGGTATGGAGAGCTATTAACGAACTTACAAACAAACAATAAATCTTCTTCCAAATCAACTGTAATTAAAGACATCTCTGTCGAACAGCTGAACTCCCACTTTTGCACTATAGCCAGCCAGTAACATTGTCACGACAGATTCTTCCAGATCAAACGACCTTCAAAAACTGAAACAATATTGCCAAGATAAAAACATCACGTCTGAACTTTATATTCCACCAGTAACAGTCTTTGAAGTTTATCACTACCTAACGCACCTAAAAAACAGTCAGGTGCCTGCGGGGTGGATGGCCTAGATGGCAAAATCCTCAAACTAGCAGCTCCAGCAATTACAGATACGTTAACATACATCTTCAATTTATGCATCGACAAAAATCATTTTCCCGATAGTTCAAAAAAAAAAAAAGCGAAAGTCATACCTATCTACAAATCAGGTGACAACTCAGACCCTGCAAACTACAGACCAATCTCAATCACTTCCACTCTTTCCAAACCTTTGAAAAAAAACACATAAACAAACACACATTACACCACCTTAATACTTACCACTTGCTTCATCCAAGACAGTCCGGGTTCCGACACAACCATTCATGCCACACAGCCCTAATCAACCTCGTTGATGACTGGCTAAATAGCATTAACAACAACAGATATTGTGGTGTCCTATTTATTGATTTCAAAAAAGCATTTGATGTGATAGACCATAACCTTCTTCTCAGAAAATTGAAATTGTATGGCTTATCCACAAAAACTCTTACGCTTTTGGCTCATATCTCACAAATAGGCAACAATGTGTGAAAATTAATACAAATTTCTCTTCATTTCAAACACTTTCCTATGGCGTCCCACAAGGCTCTATCCTGGGTCCCTTACTGTTCACCATTTACATCAATGATCTACCTCTCTATATTACATCCACCTGTGAACTCTTTGCTGATGATACAACAATACACACAAATCATTCTGATGTTACTGTTCTTGTTCTTGCACAAACTTTACAAGAAAGTGCAAATGACCTCGTAAGATGGACTGAATTAAATCACATGTCACTTCACCCTCAAAAAACTAAATCCCATGCTTATCACAACTAGGCAAAAAAGACAAAATCTCACTATAAGTTCCCTCCTGTACATCTAAAAATGTACCAGTTGAACAGGTTACATTCCTCAAAGTGCTAGGAATAACAATTGATAACAATATTAGTTGGCAAACTCACATAACCTCACTGTGCAGCAAAATTTCGCAGAAAGTTTATCAACTCTCCAGAATCAAACGCTTCCTCGACCTGCATTCACGCAAGCTCTTTTTCCAGTCTCATATCCAATCATACATAGACTATGGATCTACTCTATGGGACTCTGCTAGCGCTAACACCCTCAAACCATTGCTAAGCCTACACAAGCGAGCACTCAAATTAGTCCTCCTAAAAAGCAGTAGTCTTCTGGACTCGGACTATATAAAGATTCAAGTTCTCCCCTTAAGTCTGAGATTAGAATACAACAAAGGGATCATAATGCACAAGATTGTGTCTGGGAAGGCACCCTCAACATTAGTTCACAGATTCTCAATTAATTCCTCAAGGAGGACTCTACCCAAACTTCATGTCCCTGTTCCTAGAATTGATTTATTCAAATCCAGTTTAACATATTCAGGTTCCTGTCAATGGAACTCGCTCCCTGAATCAACCAAACAACACCAATGCATAGCAACCTTCAAACACCATTATTTCAACCATCTTATGTGCCAATACTTGCATACTTCGCCATAAATCCACCACCAACCACCAACACCCTCTTTGCCTTTTGTATGACCCTGACTATTTAGAAAGTGTTTTGTACTTGAAATGCACATGTTATTCCGTTTAATAAGTATGCTGTATACGAGTACGCGCGCGCGCGCGCGCTGCGCGCGCGCGCGCGCGCGTGTGTGTGTGTGTATGTGTATGTGTGCGCGCGCGCACGTGTGTGTTTCCTACTTTTACCTGCAATCTTTTCATTATGTTGTTATGCTTGTATGCTTGTATTCTTATGCGACACTCTCTCTCTCTCTCTCTCTCTCTCTCTCTCTCTCTCTCTCTCACACACACACACACACACACACACAACACACACACACACACACACACACACATACACAGTTCTGTTGGAATGACTTGATTTATTATCTATGACATATCCCCCCCCCCCCCCCCCCCCCCCCCCCCCCCCCCCCCCCCCCTCCCGACGTGGTGACTGGGCCATCATTATGCATCTCCCCCCGATTTGTGCTTACTTTCATTTTTTTCCCCCTGGTGCTTCAAATTGCTTGTCTTGCATCTCCTTGGAATGTTTTGATTGTCAGATTGTTCTAACGCTCTTTCCCGCACCCACTCTCGCCTCTTTGTCCCCTCTCTCCCTCTCGCTCTCTGTCGCCCTTCCCTGCACTCCTTTCGCTCCTTCTCTCTCTCTCTCTCTCTCTCTCTCTCTCTCTCTCTCTCTCTCTCTCTCTTCTCTCTCTCTTTTTTTTTTTTTTTTTTTTTTTTTTTTTTTTTGTATCGTATTGTAGTTTGCTTATCTATTATCCTCGTAAATAAAGAATTTTGTCTTGTGTCTGTCTTGTCTTGTCTCTCTCTCTCTCTCTCTTCTCCATCAGTTTGATAGTCTACTTATCTGTTGCTTTTCTACATCTTGCTCTCGCTCTCGCCACCCACCTACCCGCTGTTCCCCCCGCCCCCTTACCATCACCCCACCCGTCTCACTCCCTGTTTCTCTCTCTCTCTCTCTCTCTCTCTCTCTCTCTCTCTCTCTCTCTGCTGCCTTTTTCCCTTTCTCTTCCCCTCTTGCCTTGGGAGTTAGAAATCAGACCAGTTCAAATGATCAAACAGGGGATGTAACCAAATCAATGATCAACACAGGGGGATGTAACTGCTCATGAAAAATAATGGTGACACACAATTCGGTATTTTTTTTTTTTTTCCTTTTTTTTTTTTCTTTTCTTTTTCTTTTTCTTTTTCTTTTTTTTTTTTTGTGATCTGTACTCTTGAAGACACAGTTTATCTTGCTTGTACTCGACTTAAAAGGGGGACTTTGAACGAACAGACGGTGAAACGGAAACTAAGTCATTCAATCATCGCGTCTCTCTCTCTCTCTCTCTCTCTGGACATGGGTCGAGTTGTCAAATTTTGTAACCTTTCGTATGACTATCAGACCCTCATTCAAATATACCCGTTACTTCGCGCAAAGTCGTATACTAGGTTCAAGTTGGGAAAAAAAAAAAAACCAGGCAGGATGCCCTTCACTTCATTATTTAGGTTGAGTGCATTGGCGGTAAGCAGGTCAGGAACTTGGTTGTCGAGGGTAGCTGTCCTTGGATGACCTAGATGGAACGTATCCCGTTCCCGAGTTGTTTGGTATTGCCAACTATGCCCAGCCGCCGGTTTGCTGGTCGTTGCCAGCTGAGGTTCGGATGAAGAGCCAAAAGGCTGCACACCAAAAATTAACGCGCCATTGTCTTGCCTAAGACGTCGAGTATTTATAGACTGGCACCATTAGATTATTTTGGTCATTTTTTTGTTTTCATTGTGTCTGAAAGTTGATTCTCCTCGTTTTCGTTTACATGACAATCAAGGTACAAGCCAGGTGGTTTCAAGCAGACAGATTAAAATCAAAGGAACGGGACTATTTCGACGCTTCAAGCTGACGCAAAGTCAGGGTCACGGGTGTGTGCAAAGGCCCGAAATGTGACGTCAGCTGAGGGGAAGGTCACGTATTTGAAGACTGTGACTCCATCGGTGACCCCCCACCCCATCCTCTCTCCACACAAGGGAAATGATCGGTAGGGAGCTGTCTTTTAACAGATTTTCAGTTTAACATTAATTACTGATTCGAATTCATGTTAGACCTCAAAACGCTTACACACACAGTGTTTTAGTGCAAAATCCTAACTGTGGCGAGTGGCCACATTGATAGCTAAGTTCTTCGTATCTACCTCCTTGGTCACACCCTCCTCCATCCTAATCCTTTCTTTCCGGCATTTCTCGCTTGCGAGTGTCGTCTGAAAGTATGTTCTCTTGAAACTCCTCAAACTCGTCGGTGCAGGCTACTCGCCTCAATTAGGATTTTACATTCAAAGACTATTATACTCCATGTAAGCCTGTTGAGGCCTGCCATAACTTTGAGACAGTTTTTTCATATTAAACTGATAGTTGATCAAAAGAACAACTCCCCCACCAATTATTTCCTTGTTTGGGGGGATTTGCATGAAATGAAATCACAAACAATCTTCAAAAACACATGACCTTCCCCTTTGTTGACACCACATTTCATTTTGCAACTCACCCATGACCCTATCTTTGTGCCAGCTGGACACTTCCAAAGTAGTCCCATTCCTTTAATCTGTCTGCTTGCAACCACCTGGCTTGTACGTTGCTGGCCACATGAAGGAAAATGAGGAGAAGCAACTTTCAGACATAATACCAATTCTCAATACAATGTAATTGCGCCAGTCTGTAAATACTCGACTCCTTAAGCAAGGCCTTGGCGCATTCATTTTTGGTGTGCAGCCTGCAAGAAACACAGGAGGGTGCAGGCGTGAATTATCACTTGTTTCTTTTTCATCTTTCTTGATGTGGTGCTCATTTTTACGGCTGTTTTGTCGTTGATGTGTCTGTCTGTGTGTCTGTCTGTCTGTCTGTCTGTCTCTCTCTCTCTCTCTCTCTCTCTCTCTCTCTCTCTCTCTCTCTCTCTCTCTCTCTTCATTTTATTCATTCATGATTTCACTTACACAATTATTATATTGACTTATTTCTAATTTCATTTGTTAATTAATTAATTAATTTATTTATTTATTTATTTATTTTCATTCATCATTATTTATTAATTAATCTATTTATTTACTCATTCGTCTTTTTAGTCGTCCTTTTCTTTCTTTGCTGCTGCTCTTGTTTTTCTTACCGTATCTTATTGTCATTCATCTTTATCGGTTACTGGAGATGTTATATTTTCGTTGAGCTTGTTCATGTTCTACTTTTCATGTATTTGTTATCGGTAATGAAGAGAGTTGCGGTGTTATTGGTGTCATTCTTTTCTTCTTGTTGCCATTGTTAGTTATTGTGGTATTCAAGTCATTGTTGGCATTGTTGTTGGTGGTGATAGTGTTTTTCTTCCTTTCTCGTTGTTGTTATTGCTACTGGTGGTGGTCTTCTTTTCTCGTTGAAGGAACTGGTGGTGGTGGTGGTGTACTTGTTGGCATCTTATCGTTATTGTTGTTGTTAGCGTTCTTGTTCTTTTCATGTTGTTATTGTTGTTGGTAGTAGTCGTGTTCTTGTTCTTTTCTTGTTGTCATCGTTGGTGGTGGTATTCTTGTTCTTTTCTAATTGTTATTGTTAGAGGTGGTGTTCTTGTTGTTTTCTAATTGTTATTGTTAGTGGTGGTCTTTTTTTTCGCCGGTGGGCTCTGCAGTCATGAAACACGGGCTGGTACACCCATGGGGATGCTACTTTAAGGCTGTTGTGAGTTGCATCCTGTAGTCCGATTTATCTCTGTTCAGGAGCAGTTATGTCCCTTGATATCTTAATGGAGTGTCCTGCGCGTGCCTGTACCCATCGTCAACACAGCGCAGGCCTCCAAGGGTGGTACAGGACTGCTCAAAGGGCAGGTGAAGGCAGTGCTTCTCTGGGTCCTCCCCAGCACCTTCGGGTGTTTCTTTTTTTTTCTGCTTTGCCTTAACTAGGCTGACCCTGGAGAAAGGTCCAGTGACGGTGAGGAAAGACCCACTGACCAAAGGGAAAGTCCTGTTGACAGTGGGAAAGACTACAACTTTGGATTCTCTCTTGAGGGCACATAAGACGTATGGCGAAAGCTTGGCTGTGTCTGGAGTGGCACTGTCTTCATCTGTCCGTGGGCAGGGGTGGTTGGGTCTGTGGGGTGTGCTCGACAGCTGGAGGGTGGTGTTGTTTTTCGCCGGTGGGCTCTGCAGTCAGTCATGAAACACGGGCTGGTACACCATGGGGATGCTACTTTAAGGCTGTTATGAGTTGCATCCTGTAGTCCGATTAATCTCTGTTCAGGAGCAGTTATGTCCCTTGATATCCTAATGGAGTGTCCTGCGCGTGCCTGTACCCATCGTCAACACAGAGGTGAAGGCAGTGCTTCTCTGGGTCCTCCCCAGCACCTTCGGGTGTTTCTTTTTCTTTTCTAGTGGTGGTATTATTGTTCTTTTCTAATTGTTATTGTTAGTGGTAAAGTCCTTGTTCTTTTCTCGTTGTTATTGTTGGTAGAATTTTTGTTCTTTTCTCGTTGTTAGTGTTGCTGGTAGAGATCTTGTTCTTTTCTCGTTGTTATTGTCGTTGGTAGAATCTTTGTTCTTCTCTCGTTGTGATTGTTGTTGGTGGTTTTCTTGTTATTTTCTGGTTGTTATTGTTGGTAGTGGTGTTTTCGTTCTTTCTCTCGTTGTTATTGGTGTGGTGTTCTTGTTCTTTTGTCGTTGTTATTTTGTTGGTGGAGTTCTTGTTCTTTTCTCGTTGTTATTGTTGGTGGTGTTTTTTTTTATATTATTATTCTTTTCGTGTTTCATGTTTCGTTGTATTGTTGATGATGTTGGCGTTATTGTTTTAGTTTTCTATTGTTGCTGATGTCGTTGGAGTTCTTGTTCTTTCTCTCGTTCTTTTCATACTTGTTGAAAGCTGCGGTTGTTGATTATTTTTTTCTTCTTTATTTTTCTCTCTCTTCACACATCCAGACGAATGCACAAGCGCACAAAAATAGAAAACACACAAACACACACACACACACACACACACACACACACACACACACACACGCACGCACGCACGCACGCACGCACGCACGCACGCACGCACAGACGCACAGACGCACACACACACACACACACAAGCACGCACGCACGTACGCACGCGCCCACGCAGGCACGCACGCACGCACGCACGTACGCACGCACACACACACACACACACACACACACACACACACACACACACACACACACACACACACAC
>JADBJO010007024.1:0-2500 GCA_016801955.1 Conus betulinus
GTAATTTATGATTATTTATATTGTTGCGATCTCTCTCTCTCTCTGCCTTTCTCTCTCCTCTCTCTCTCTCTCTCCTCTCTCTCTCTCCTCATCTCTCTCTCTCTCTCTCTCTCTCTGTCTGTCTGTCTCTACTGGATTCTTTGTCATGCTATCTGTCGCTCTGCCTATCTGTCACCCCCCCCCCCTCTCTCTCTCTCTCTCTCTCTCTCTCTCCCTCTCAAATGTCTTTATTGCTGTTTCATTGTTTTTCATTCATTGTATATTTCTGATTTCTACATTTGCATTGCTTCGCGTTCTGTTTTTTCACTATTGTAATTGATATTTATGCTTTTTTTGTGAGGGCAGGATGAAAAAAAAGCTGTAAAGCTTATTCTTTAACCCTCAATAAAGATAAGTGTGTGTGTGTGTGTGTGTGTGTGAGTGCCTGCATGTGAGAGGATCCTGGAAACATACCGCTACGTTCCTTTTCCCACCCCCCCTCTTCTCCCCTCTCCACCCTTCGTCCCCCTCCGTCCCCCCACCACGACCATGGAATAGACAAGAACATTTAATGCAAACCCTGCAACCCGCCCTTTTCCCTCTTTCTCCAATTCCCAATCCCCATTTGAAACACACACACACACACACACACACACACACACACACACACACACACACACACACACACACACACACACACACACACACACATCAGCATGTTGGGATTAGAGAAAGTGTGAAAGTAAAGATAAGGGGGTACAGCGGTATATGATAGATAAGGGGGAGGTGTAAAGGGAGTGGGGGAAGGGGAACAAAGGCAGGAGGAGGGAGGGGGTGTATGGCAGGTGGTAGGGGTAGAGGGGAAAGAAAGAGAGAGAGAGAGAGAGAGAGAGAGAGCGAGGGAAGGAAGGCAGGGGAGGGGTAGGGTGGGGAGGAGGTGGTGAGGATGTGAGAAAGGATGCCGGCAGAGGCTCATTGGGCATAACTGTCAGCTGACTGTTTTGTTTTGTCCCCCTGCCTAACAAAAGAGGATTTGGTAAAGTGGGGTGGTGGTGGAATCCAGGGGGGGGGGGTTGAAGAGGAGACGGCGGGGTGGGGACAGCACGCCAGAGAGAGAGAGAGAGAGAGAGAGCGAGAGAGAGAGAGAGAGAGAGAGAGAGGAGAGAGGGGGGGGGGGAGTGAAAGAAATAGAAAGAGATAGAGAGACAGACGGACAGACAGACAGACGGACGGACAAACAGAAAGAGAGAGAGAGAGAAAGAGAGACAGCAAGAGAGAGACAGAGAATAAGGAGGGTGGAGCAGGAAGGGAGGTGGGGCACGGGGCGGAGTGGTTCCCATACACCCTCTCTATGTCTTCCGCCTCCGTGAAAGTCCTGTCACCCACTCAGCAGTTGAAGGGTCCCCTCATCCCCAGAGCAAGTCCTGTCACCCACACAGCAGTTGAAGGGTCCCCTCATCCCCAGAGCAAGTCCTGTCGCCCACTCAGCAGTTGAAGGGTCCCCTCATCCCCAGAGCAAGTCCTGTCACCCACTCAGCAGTTCAATGGTCCCCTCATCCCCAGAGCAAGTCCTGTCACCCACACAGCAGTTGAAGGGTCCCCTCATCCCCAGAGCAAGTCCTGTCACCCACTCAGCAGTTGAAGGGTCCCCTCATCCCCAGAGCAAGTCCTGTCACCCACTCAGCAGTTGAAGGGTCCCCTCATCCCCAGAGCAAGTCCTGTCACCCACACAGCAAGCTGAAGGATCCCCTCATCCCCAGAGCAAGTCCTGTCACCCCACACAGCAGTTGAAGGGGTCCCCTCATCCCCAGAGCAAGTCCTGTCGCCCCACTCAGCAGTTGAAGGGTCCCCTCATCCCCAGAGCAAGTCCTGTCACCCACTCAGCAGTTCAAGGGTCCCCTCATCCCCCAGAGCAAGTCCTGTCACCCACACAGCAAGCTGAAGGATCCCCTCATCCCCAGAGCAAGTCCTGTCACCCACACAGCAGCTGAAGGATCCCCTCATCCCCAGAGCAAGTCCTGTCACCCACACAGCAGTTGAAGGGTCCCCTCATCCCCAGAGCAAGTCCTGTCGCCCACTCAGCAGTTGAAGGGTCCCCTCATCCCCAGAGCAAGTCCTGTCACCCACCACTCAGCAGTTCAAGGGTCCCCTCATCCCCAGAGCAAGTCCTGTCACCCACACAGCAGTTGAAGGGTCCCCTCATCCCCAGAGCAAGTCCTGTCACCCACACCACACAGCAAGCTGAAGGATCCCCTCATCCCCAGAGCAAGTCCTGTCACCCACACAGCAGTTGAAGGGTCCCCTCATCCCCAGAGCAAGTCCTGTCGCCCATTCAGCAGTTGAAGGGTCCCCTCATCCCCAGAGCAAGTCCTGTCACCCACTCAGCAGTTCAAGGGTCCCCTCATCCCCCAGAGCAAGTCCTGTCCCCACACAGCAGTTGAAGGGTCCCCTCATCCCCAGAGCAAGTCCTGTCGCCCACTCAGCAGTTGAAGGGTCCCCTCATCCCCAGAGCAAGTCCTGT
>JADBJO010007024.1:20000-25000 GCA_016801955.1 Conus betulinus
TACAGCCCTGTCATGTAGTCTCAGACCGAAATGGAAATCCGTAGCATCATCTGAATCATCCTCATTCTCATCAATCAGCATAAAAAAATGTCTCAAATTCTGTGGCCCTTCATGCCCTGCTCTCATGGTGACCTCAGTTTTCGGTGTCCTCTCCACGTCTGTGGCTTTGGTTTGTCGGGGTCACCGGGTATCGGCGAGTCCATGGAGGCTGTCGTTGGACGGACGTGGTGGCGCCCTCCGGAGGGAGAGCTCACTCGCGCCGGCTCCGCGACTAAAGCAATTATTGTCGTCAGTAGAGGGAGCATAGTAGGTGGTGTCCTGCGTATGTTAGATCAGAACAGGCGCCACTGAACACCACCGAAGTGACTCGGCAGCAGTGCAGTGTCTCCTCCGGTGGGTTGCTCTCTTGACGACTGACATTGACTGCTCCCTGTGGATTGGGGCCGGTGCCGGGGCTGCGGCGGGGCCGACCGGGCTGTGGCTGTGGACGGGATGTCGGAATGACCGGCGTGGGTGCACTGCCTCTGAGGTGGCGCAGAGATTGGGGACAGCAAAAGGGGGCACGCTAGCTTCACGATATGCACCCCACCGACATGCTCACGGGTAAGTGGGGGACGCTAAATTGTCTCATCATGATACGAATCTTAACGACATGTTTATGAGGAAGTGGTGGTACACCATGCATTACCCATCGCGTGAGCACGTGCTTCTACATTCACTATTGACGGCTTAAGACTGCCAGGCTGCGAGTGCTTCTACATACAAGACTGACGAGTTAAGACTGCCAGACTGGCTCAGTGGCCGAGTTGTAAATTAACACGGACGCTGCCAGGTCGAATCCTGCTGTTGCCCAAACCGAAAACTTGCCATTGTCAATGGCCATCTTCACATGTTGTCGTTGTGGTGGTCCTGTGTAGTGCTGCGTTACTCTCCTCTCCCTCTACCCTTACTCTTCGGGTGTAGTTTCCCATATCCCCATCTCTCCCTATCTCTCTCATAGTGGATGTAGATGTTTAATCTGTATGGCATTTTGGGAGGTTGCGACACTCTCCCATCCGGCACGTATTCCCAGCAACGTGAAGTAACGGTTTAGTGAATAAGTGAGATAGCGGCATAGAGTCAGTGTAACGGTGGTGCAGTAAAAAAAAGACTAGGAATAACGACATCTAATGGACAAATCAACGATGACGACAAATCGGGTTGTAAGATCTCTCTCTCTCTCTCTCTCTCTCTCTCATCTCATCACCTCTCTCTCTCCCTCTCATCTCTCTCCTCTCTCTCTCTCATCACCTCTTCTCCTCTCTCTCTCTCTCTCTCCTCTCTCTCTCTCTCTCTCTCTCTCTCTCTCTCTCTCTCTCTCTCTCTCTCTCTCTCTCCTCTCTCTCTCTCTCTTTCTGGAGCACCTTTGTTTGTTCTTTCACCAGACCCATTTCCAAACAGAGACCCCCCACTCTTCCTAAAGCGCCCAGTTTGAAAGGACTTTCCGCAGGTCATTGGACTGTGCTGATTTCGCCAGACACTGCCTCCAGCCGTCTGGACGCGGAGACTTCGATCTGCATCAGACGCCATTATTGAGCACACGTCATGCGGCCTGCTAGCCCAGAGATGTAGAGGGTGGAGGACAAGTATCTCGACTCGCTTTCCCACTGTTCGCCACAGAGTTCGCCCTCGTCAGAGATCTCCCGGACTCTCGCAGCATAGGTCACTAACCACTTCTGGGCACCACAGTCACCGCACGCTACTGGAGGATCTTCAGTGGGCTGGGCTGCCCGGTTAGGTTACGACGCATTCGACGTGTTCCCCGAGGGCAGCCTGCTGCCTGAACATAGCCTTCATCCCCGGCGCGCGAACCACTGCGTGTGTGCTTCAAATTGTACAGTTTTAATCTGTCAGCGGGTATAGGGTGGAGGACAAGTATCTCGACTCGCTTTTCCCACTGTTCGCCCTCGTCAGAGATCTCCCGGACTCTCGCAGCATAGGTCACTAACCACTTCTGGGCACCACAGTCACCGCACGCTACTGGAGGATCTTCAGTGGGCTGGGCTGCCCGGTTAGGTTACGACGCATTCGACGTGTTCCCCGAGGGCAGCCTGCTGCCTGAACATAGCCTTCATCCCCGGCGCGCGAAACCACTGCGTGTGTGCTTCAAATTGTACAGTTTTTTAATCTGTCAGCGGAGCAGTGTGGCGAGTACTTAGCTGACCAGTGAACAGCAGGCTGGTAGAGAGCCAAACAGATCAACAGAAAGTGATGAAAGCCTTCAATATAACGTGACACACATAGCAATAATACTTCTCTCCTCCCTCCCCCTCCCCCGAACAGAACACGGTTGCCCAAAATGTCGAAGGTAATAAACCATTGCACTGATTTAAAAATGAAAAAAGGTCAATCGGAAGAAACGGATGAACGTGAGAACTGCACGCAGCCTGGTTCTAGAAAACATAAAAAGGCAGAAGAAAAAGGGGAACAAAGAGACGAGGACAGGACACGTAACTAATGATATGACGAGGCGCACGTGCTGAGGAATGGGGGGCATGAGGCCATTGGATTGGACAGTTTATAGAGCTCCACACTGGCCAGAGCCGAAACTTCCACACCCGGACCGCCAACCAGCCAGCCATCAGGCCGTAAATTGCTTCCAGCATAATGACACTATCATTTCACCATACCTCGTCATCCATCCTTCTGCCTGCCTGTCCGCCCGCCAGGGCCTCGGATTTCAATTTCACCTCCCTCCTCCACCACTACCACCAACAGCACCACCCCCACCCCCTCTTTTCCTCACCCTTCCCCCATACCCCCCCCCCCCTCCCTTCCCCCACACACACACATTCCCCCCTTAAAAGCCATCACCTCTCAGCGTGTTTTTTATTATCCAGATCGCCTCCCAATTCTGGAGCATCGAGCGTGGAGTGATCGGGTCTGGAATCAATCCTGAGTTATGGGCCTTTCCAGTCTCGCCCTCAGCTCCTATCATTTAGGAGGAAGGAGGAAAGTGTGCTGCTGTAGGAGAGCTATATCTCCCCCTCCCCTCAACCATATTATTTTCTATCCCGGCCAATTTTGTCTATTCTTTCTCTCTCTTTTTTTTCTTTTTTTTTTTTTTTTTTTTTTTTTTTTTTTTTTTTTTTTTTTTGGGGGGGGGGGGGGGGGGGGGGGGTCGGTTGTCAAATCAAACGCCCACCTGGTCTGGGTAGAGCGAATGAAGATGCTATACGATCTTCTGGGAGGAGCAGATGAGGATGCAGTGAATTCGATCTATCCGCATCGGTTTGTTTTACCCTTTTTGTCTATTCTTTGTGAATGCAGTCAATCTCGTTTTTTTTTTCTTTCTTTTTTTTTTTTTTCGATCGATATTTGTATGTTTTCGTATGGGATCTAGGGTATTCATTCCACGACACTATCTTGTTTCAAACTTTCTTCCCGGTTTGCAACCATTAAAATTGTTTTCATATCATATCATCTCAAACTTGTAGGCATTCATTTCCTCTAGACAACAGGTACATGGTGTCAAGACAGATGCTTGGACAGTCAAGTGATCTCCACAACTCTCTGATCTTAGTTATGTGCAACAGAGTAGAGGAGGTGTAACCAGTCCAGTCCTTCATGTTGTCCATCCAGGACTTCTTCATTCTGCGTGTGGCTCGCCCATCGGTCACTCTACCCTGTACCATGGTCTCGGACAGGAAGTCCTGGCGAGAGATGCCCGTACCAGAAAAGCCTGCGGCGACTAGATACTGCAAATAGACATTCTTGTCTGTCAGCGTGTGTGTTTTTGACCTGCCGCCTAATACAGCCATTTATTTTGTGGTTACTAGTCAGGCACTGTTTACATTTTAGAAGAGAATTCAAATAACTTTCATGAGTCTGTTGTCAAAGTTACGGTTCTTCGTGACTTGCACAAAACTTTATATCTGGGACAGCCAGATGCTTTTGAAACCAATGAACTTATGATAAAGATCACTCTGGTATTGACTGTGCTTATTCATCAACGATCTGATAGTGACGATCTGTTCAGATGTGCTTATTTTTAGACTGAACCTTGTTTGTAATTCTATGAGGATTTTATTCATTTTTTTTCTTAAAACTGCTTCAGAAAAGAAATGTTTAGGCCCTGTCATTCTTGAGAAGAAAACGCTATGGTATTAGACTATAAACTCCGTAAGACATTTCATGATTAACTTTGATTTCCCTAATGAAGGAAACACCACAAGGCAGAGGAGTCTGTTTGAGATTTCCTCCAGGCCCCCTGTCCTGATGTGAAACTACAGCACGTAAATACAGTACAGTACTGCACAGAACCATGTAGTGATTCGGTACAATAGTGCAGCAAACTGTATTGCTTTACAATATTCTAAGATGCTGTTCAGACAGAGCAGTACTATACGAGGAATCACAGACACGTTCAGTACTCCACAGAAGACGACAGTACAACACAGTGCAGCAACGTACTGTACCTACAGCACAGTAAAGGTCAGAACAAGACAGAACGTGGCAGGATAGTATAGAGGACAGCACACAGAAGACGACAGTACAACACAGTGCAGCACCGTACAGTACCTACAGCACAGTACAGGTCAGAACAAGACAGAACGTGGCAGGATAGTATAGAAGACAGCACTACAGCAGACACCAGCGTATCGCGCAAGGAACAGTCCATCACGCTTCAGCAGAGTTGAATTACAGCAAGCTCCAAGACAAGACGGAAAACAGCTAAGCACTTTTGTACAAGCTAACAATCCACAATCCGCCCAGAACTTTACTGAACACGGAAAGAGAGAGAGAGAGAGAGAGAGAGAGAGAGAGAGAGAGAGAGAGAGAGAGAGAGAGAGAGAGAGAGAGAGAGAGAGAGAGAGAGAGAGAGAGAGAATAATCCGTAACGTTTGACATCTTCATCTTTCTCGTAGAAACAGCCTGCGGACCATGGTATCCTTTCCGATGCCGACTCTCCAGTCACCACCACGGTCTTGATGACTCCGAGCTCAATGAGCAGGCCACAG